>JYDO01000052.1:0-244434 GCA_001447755.1 Trichinella papuae
TTTGTACGGTGTCATCTGCATTTTTATTTTTTCTTTTCTCCATTCTCTATACCTGCAAAAATGATATTAAATCAAAAATGTTCTCACTTCATCGCTTAGTAAAAGTTACGCCAAATTGAAAACTGAATTTTGAAATATAATAATTAACTGCTTTTTAATTAAAAAGTAACATTTACAAATAACTATACAAAAATTTCGAAGATAATTAAAACACATTTACAAAAACGAATTACTTTTCAGAAATTGTAAACCGTCTATAGCCACTATTTAATGCCATAGTAAATTCAGAGAACATTTTACGACGCTATCACTTGCCACGTAAGTCAAACAAACAAATGCCCCATTACTGATGATAAAGCACCGTTATGGTGATCGTTATTTGCATAATGGAGCGCTAGAAATCGGTTTTAAGAAATTTCTGAAGATCTTCTTTTGATTGGTCATTTCATTTCCAGTTATTAAATTTGTGTATTAGATTTCATTTTTACCATGTATGTTTTTATAAAAATTTCATCTTTTAACTCTGATCATTTAATTTTTTATCTTGTAGCAATTTGCTTTCCAATGTGTGCTCTGTTAATTTTATTACTTGACATGCAAGAACAACTTAAAGAACAAGAATCGTATTAACCATAGATTAGAATGTTCTGCAAAAGTTTCATTGCAAACTACGCCGTACTTGTGGAATAAATGGCCTCTAAAGTTGTCACAATGCCTATCTTAATGCACAGGAAAGCAGCCCATCTGAAGCTCTCTTGAAATGTAAGTCTTATGCAATATTTCTTTGTTTTGGGCAATCCAATTTTCTTTCATTTTCCGTCCATTTCAATTAACATGATGAATGTCGTCTAACCACGGTTTCAAATATATATAAAATCTTGAATTTATTAGTTTCGCATTAGACAGGAACACGAGATTAATACTAATAATCATGCTCAAACGTTTACTGCAGTCAACTAATACTCTAAAGCTTGCTTCACGTACACTGTTGCTTAATAATAAATCAGTGCAAATATAATATTCAAATTTCATCGTTTCTTTAAAAATTTCTACAGTCAAATTTAACATTTATTGTTTACAACAAATGAAGTGGTGATTCAATGTTTTCCAACAAAACAATTTACTCATCATCTATTATACTGTCATTAAACCATTGCACTACACGTGAAAATATATTAACATCATTCAATAATGCATCTATTCATCACATTAAAAAGCACAACAAAGCGTACTTACCCATATGACAATAATTCATTGTACAATAATTCCCATTATAATTGTACGACATTATATTTAAAAAATTGATGGAAGTACATAAGAATGTGACAAGCACTGATCAACATCAACAAACGCAACAGAGAAAAGAAGTGAATTTACTGTTAATAAAGTAAATTCAGGTTCATTTAATTTCAATTTATTGTGAAAAATTACAGAATCAAGTATGGTCATTTAAAAATACTAAAAAGAGAAAAATAAATGCTGCTTTGATTGGTGAAATTTTCTATGTTAAAGAGAAATTTTTAAAATTGAAAAATCCTAAAAATAGAAAAGAAAATGATGAAAATAAAAATTAACAAAATAGAAAAGATTCACTTTAATGAAAAATATTTGTGAGTGTAAAGAGGTGATAAAAATAAAAGAAAGACCCAATTTTAGCGTAATTGTAGAGTACAGGAAACAAAGTGCCTCGTCAGAATGAAATGATGTCGTCGTTGGTAACATGAATAGAGAGAATTTAAATGTTGGAATATTTCCCTTGTAAAATGGTACTTAATTGGTAAGGTACAGCGGTGCCGAAATGCAACAGCCGGGGTAGTGGCCGACTTCGGCATTTATTTGGCCTAATTTGTCGGCTGTCACTTATCTTGGAAAAAGCTTAATGAACTAGTTGCTCAGTCATCGATGAAAAGCCCGTCAGCCGAGCTTGGCCAGTTCTTTTGACGCATTATGACAAAACAATGTGTTCCTTGCATACGACAAGAACAAGAAGAACCGCCAATGTACAACAGCTGCTGTGAAATTCAGTGACAATTTTCATTTCCAACAGCACCGTTTGTTTCTTCCATGTGACCAGGAGAAATTTCTGGGCCAAACCAACGCAAAGCCATGAAGAAGAGGAAGTCGACAAAAATACTTCACCCATCGATCAACAACAGCTTTGAAGAAGCAAAAATGGCAGCCAAGTTCTTCTGCACCATGTGGATTCAACAACCAACCAGCCTGACTCTGTTTGACATTTCCAACAACTGGCAAAAATATCTTCATCTATTGTCACACTCTTTCACCTTGCTACTACTACTACCACTGCTACTGTTGTTGGCTAATCATGTTTCTGCTGTTAATGTGCAAGTAGAATTATTTTTAAAACAATCTCTACTATAATAAAATTAACGTAAATCTGAATCTTTTATTCTTTCACCTATATTGCGCATGTATATACATATATATATATATATTTATTTATTTATTATTTTAATAAAGAAAATTTTTAATTCTTTTGCTTTTTCTTTTGTTTCAATATTGTCTTTCAATACAGTGAAAAATAAAATTAAGAAGAATTCAAATCAGTTTCATTACAAATTACATTTTGAGATGAAAAATTAAATGAAAACCTTTTCTTCTTCATCATTTTCTGTCAATATATAATCATTAAAATTAATAATCATTGTAAATCTTAAATTCATGTTTTTTTCAAAAAAAAAAGAGTAAAAAGCCATAGCTTATATACGCAATAATATAGTTTCCTTTCATTCAAGTAACATTTTCTTGCATTTTTTTAAACATTTATCAACTAAATTTCAGTTATCCAATGAAACAAATGAAAGCCTTATAAGTGAGACCGATATTCAAAAAATATTGGACAAATTTCAAGTGTTGTCCGTTTCGGATAACATTCAGCATGGTAAAATTAACGCGACTGTCGCCATAGCAGATACAAGCAACGGAACGGTTCATATCAGCACCGCATTAAATGGTAAACATTTTATTTTTGTAATATTTATTTTAATTTCTTTGAAACACTTTGTAAACAACCTGATAAGTGAACAAGATATGTAAATAAAATATAATGCATTGCCATCATGCTTAAGTTTGCGATGCTTAAGCAATGAAGCATTAAACAGTAGATAATCTTTAAATTAACCATACATACACACACACTCTCTCTCGTTCCCTTTCAGTAAACTACACATTATTCAAATATTAAGTTAAAATAGAAAATGTGTAATAGTGATACATCACATTCGTTTCAGAAAATTTCCAAACCATTGCAGTGGAATATGTAAATAATTAGAAATATCTTAATAAATTTGCAACTTAGTAAATTCCTAAGTTTATTGTAAAAAATTTTTTTAAATTATTGCAACGACAATCTATCTATTTATTACTTTGAATTTCATAAATAAAATTTGAAGTTGTAATTTAAAAAAAAAGTTATCTCAATTACTAGCATTGTATATGCAACAACGTTAATGCACTTTCATGTACTGTTTAAAAATGTTTTCACAGTGCTATACTCATCAAGCTTAAATGAATATTTAAAAGTGTTCCATCTATTTTTCAAAGATATTCAAAACTTTTCACACCAAACTTTCCCCATTGCTTTCACTGCTTGATTCGGTAAAGCTTTTCAAATGGCACATTTTCACTTTAGCCTATATTTTTTCAATTTTCATTACGGAAAAAAGATCTAATCACGATGATCTAATTTTTCCATTAAAATGTTCGTGTTAAACAGCCGCTGAACCGGGGCGATCTATTTTAAATTGTTTTCAGAACAAAATAATCAACATTATTTATTAAATGTTTAAGCAAATAAATAAATAATTGTTACATTTTAATCAGCATAAAATTTCGCTTACGCATGTGATGCAAGCAGCTTGAATTTATTAAAAATCAGCTTGGAAATGAAATGAAATTATTTCACTCATTGCAAATAAAAGTGTGCTTAATTGCGCTTGTTATTTTTCTGCCGTAGTGCCCATAAAATAGAAACATTAGAATCTAGATCACAATTAATGAAATGGAAATTACAACATAACAAAAGCAATACTTTTCAAAAAAGTTGTGTTCAAATTCTCAGAAGCTGTAAATGCAGTAAGTGCTGTGTTTTTACGAGACACTTTTAGCAAATGGAAACAGGCGTCGACAATCATAAGTGAACAAACAATATGCAACAATGAAAATTTGAATGTGAAAAAATCTGCTTACACTGAATTTATTGAATTGCTCGAACATTGTATTTAAAAAAGAGTTGAACAAATAAAAATGAACAAAAAATAACTCGCAACAGCTTAAACTGAAGTAAAACAATGCAAATTTTTCCATTAAAAAATTTTTTTGCCCTTTCACATATTTGCTCATAGTATATGATACATATGTAAATTGTTTCCAGATACTCAGCTCAACGACAAAGCAAACCTTTGTTGGTGGAAGACATTTCTATTCAAAGAGCTCAAGCCAATCAACTTGCAGCTCAATACCAGACGATCAAACCTGCCTTTGAGAACATTCATCGGTGACACGCAAGAAGAGACAAAACGAATATGCGAAGCAGATACACTCGTAACAATAAAAAAATTTTGTTTCCTCAATTCAAAGATGATAACGTTTTATTACTAATTTCAGTGCAACTATTTCACTTGGAATCGACACAACAAAACAGTTAAGCTGTATTTTGCGAAATTCGAAGATATCATGACTGAAAATTACACCTACTCATCACATTTGATCTCATTTGCAATCGAATGCCGCTGTGGTGAATCAGGTAAATTAAAATTGAACAAATTCTCTCTTTGTATGCATATCGTATCAATGCACTTCGATTAATTGCTTTCATGCTTATTGTAAACAATTGAATATAGAACAATATTTATAATTAATAATTATTATAATAAGCTTCAGAAAATATGAATTATTTTGTACAACAAATTTTAAAACAAACAACTTCAACAACAAATTTAAAAAAAAGAAAAGAAATGAAAACATGTACTATTTTTATAATGCAATTTTTTGCAGATAGACGTGTTAGAATTAGGCAACGTCGTGATACATACTTTATGGGTTGGACAACGAAGAAAAAGACGGCGCCTATGAGATTTGGTAAAGGAAAAGCTGTGAAAGATAAGTTCGACTCGTTTTTGAAGATGTTCAAAAAGAAGTACAGCTCAGCTGAAGAAGCTCTACGCAGAGGACGGATTTTTCGTGAAAACTTATGCCGCATTGACATGTTCAATTGGAAATCATCGCTCGAAGCAAATCAAACTGAACAAGTAGCTACTTTTGGCATCACGGCATTCGCAGACACCACTAGCGTGGAATTTACAACCCAGTTCACTGGCCTGAAGCAACAACTTCCCGAGTATCAGTTCAAAATGGAACCAGAAAAAGTGAACCGCTATTTGAGTCAAGTGCCAACCGCATTTTCATGGACATTTTGCAATGTGGTACCGTCCGTCAGGGAACAAGGACCATGCGGTTCTTGTTACGCGTTCTCTGCTGTCGACTTGGCCACTGCCCAGTATTGGATTGACCATCAGTTGTGGAAAAAAGCCCCACCAGAGATGTCACCTCAGTCGATCATCGACTGCATCACGCCACCAGCAGCATACGGTTGTGAAGGTGGCCGACCGCTTGGAGTTCTCCAAGTTCTTTCAAATCAATCGTACGGAATTCCAAGCGAAGACTGCTATCCGTATGAGTTGGAGCAAGACGAATGCCGCAAACAACAGTGCATCAACGAAAGCACGCCTCAACCAAAAGTAAGTAATACAAAGTGGAAAATCATTTTAAACAAAATACAATAACATATTTTGTTTAATTTAATAGGTGCAATGGGCAAAATCATTCAACGTGTCCGGTACGCAGGAAAAGGAACTAATCGCACTGCTGACAAACTGGGGACCCAGCATCGTAATGATCGAAGTTCCCAGGTGGATGCAATTTTACAAAAGTGGCATAATCAAGCACACACAATGCGCCAAACGACCTGAACACGCGGTCATGCTTGTAGGGTACAATTTAACCTCGCCCACACCATATTACTTGATCAAAAATTCATGGGGAAAAGAGTGGGGTGAAAACGGCTATATGCGTGTTCAGGCTGGAAAAAATAGCTGTGGTCTGGCTGAAAATGTTGTTATAACTTGCACTAAAAACTGCGACAAGTTGGACAATCACGACGTGCTTTTGCAAACTTCTAATGCCAATGTATGCAACGTGCTTCGCAAGCCAGTGCTGAGAAAAATTTGCTTCCTGGCCTGGACGTACGGTTAAAACGTGCTGATCGTTTCAAATACTTGTTTCATTTTTTTATTGTAAACACTGTTTCATTCTACTAATATGCAATATTAAAGATAAATTTCTCGTATATTTTCGTTTCTAAAGTTAAGAAAAGGTGAATATTTACGAAAAAACTAAAATTGTCATTCATCAAACGCTTGGTTAAAATACATGTCGAAATGGAAGAAAATCTAAATGCACTATACAATACGGATAAGAAGCATTTTCCCCTCTGATATGTTAATAAAGATTTTTCTTTCTACAACTATACCGAATAAATTTTGATTTTCATCTTGTTAAAGCATGTAAAAGTGAGGTCAAATTTGTAAAATATAATCAATCCAAAGTAAACATATAAACCTGAACAAACAGTTGAAGAATGTCAATCAGAACAAAACACATTTCAACAAAATCAAAATTGCCGACAACTGGTAATAAATACGGCTTACTCGTGCTTCCCCTGTAGCTTATAACAACAGTAAAATTGAATTGCCATTGATTAATAGTTTTTTCACTTCAAAAGAATTGCCAAAAATTGTCGTGTCTGTGGTGAAAAATCAATGTTTGTCAAGGCAAAATTTGCTCTTATCCTTTTAATCCAAAATGAGCACGCTTTAATCAATTTTTTAATTGATTCAATAACTGTCAAACAAAAATGAAACCAAAACCCATTGATATAGGCAAACTGCAAAATTGAAAACCAATAATAAATAATAAATAGCCAACAAGAATGAAATGAAAAATAAAAGAAAAAACAGTATCTCAAAGCAAACTCGTGCTTATTCATTTCAATTACTGACTCAGTTGTGTGCGTAAATTCATACTGTGACTCATTTGTCGAAAGCAAGATGTGTATAATTAAAGATTATCTTTTCACGCATTGTAGGGTTTTGTTTTTGAAAAACAGAATTTGAAAAGGTAGAAGAATAGACAACTAAAGATATTCCACTCATCTTTCTACAATACTGCAAAGCCAGCGTTAAGTGATGAACAGTAAAATTCATAGATTTGCCTAGATTAATTATTGCCTTCTATTATTAACAAAAAATTACATGCTGAACTAGATCAAGGTAAAATGAAATCAAATTAACGACCGCATGAAAATTAAAGAAAAAATGTTCAGTGAAAGTTGAATTTAAAATGCATTTTAAAATTTGTTCTAAAGAATTCAGATATTTTAGGAAATCTGAAAAATCTTCAGTTCATCTCAATGTGAAGATAAGATTAGATAAATAGAGATAAAAATTAAAATTTCTAATGCGCTTCAAATGCAGTGTGCAACAAGAAGAAAACGGACCGAGAGAAAAAACCGAGAAACAATATTCACTTTTGAAATAGAAAAAAAAAGAAAGAAAATATTGGATAAAATGTACAAATTGATTGTTTAAAATCATTTCAATTCAAAAATGTCGTCAATTCATTTATTGATGAGCTAGTTGCTTTATCACTAGAGGGCAGTTGGATCGCCTTTGACTAATCTCAGCTTAAGTGTGATTGGTCGGTTCGATTCAACTGTGCGCCAGAACAGAACTCAGAACGCTTTGCTTATTCATTGTTCCTCACTGCCAGGCCAGTTGAATGTGGTTTTGAACGCGTTGCTGCTTTTTATGTAGCATGCTAGTTGGCGTTCTGTGCTACTCTCTGCTCTTCCAAGCTAGCCTGTTCAGCTCAGCTGCGGTCTACCCCCAGTCGACTCTGTTGCACAAAGTATTGTACGTGAACAGTACGTGCATCGGTGCCGGAAGGCCGGTGTTCCCTTCGTTCGACCGTTGGCTTTTGAAACGGTTCAACGTACCAGTAACAGCAGTGGAAAGCATACACCTAGCGCCGTCGCGGACGTTTCTCTTTTCCAACGGCCATCTTTATTTGAAAAACTCAATCTGTTTGGGCGAGTGGTTCATCACCACTGTCGACGGTGAACTATCCACAGGTGAAGACGAAGGAACTGTATCAGCGTTCAGTGTGCAGCTGAAGCTGCGACATCGACGTCGCGCTTCACGTCATCGTCGAGCACAGTCCAACGACGGTGACCAATGGTCAGGCTTTTCGAAATCTCGTTACGAAGTAAGCGTGCTCGAAGAGCAAGAGCCGCCAATCTCCTTGCTCAACTTCGCTCAGCTGAGCTCAGCTGCCAACGTTGAAGCACTGTCAAGCTGCAGTGTGACAGGTGCCGGCAATGTTCAGAGCCAGAATTTGTTCACTGTGGAAAAAGAGACTGGGCAGCTGATAACCACTGGCAGGCTTGATCGAGAACAAGCCGACAAACACACGCTGCGTATCACTTGCTATGAAACGACAACGAACGGTCGTCGTTCGACCACAGCAATTGTGTTGGTGAACGTGCTCGACGTGAACGACCACGAACCGGTGTTCGAAAGATCTAATTACGCCGCTTCGATATCTGAATCAGTGGAACCAGGCACAACAGTTCTGCATGTACACGCGCAGGATGAGGATGCTGGCCGGAATGGTCGAATCCAATACAGCGTACAGCGAACAAATCCTGCAACTCCGCTTCCATTCAGTCTCGGCTTGGATGACGGCGTGCTACGGGTCGAGAAGCCGCTCGATCGTGAAACTTGTCCATTTTACAGATTTGAAGTGCTTGCTTGTGACCAGCCGTTGACCATCACTGAACGTCTTTGCGCAAAAGCGTTGGTCGAAGTGACCGTTGACGACGAAAACGACAACGCACCTGAGTTTGAACAGAGCAGCTACGTGGTTGAAATTGATGAAAATTTGGATCCAAACGACAAACCGGTCATTGCAAACGTCATGGCGACAGACCGTGATTTCGGCCACAACGGAGAAGTGAAATATTCCATCGTCAGCGGCAACGCAGAAGGTCGCTTTTCCATAGATTACAACACAGGTGAAGTACGGCTCGTCGGCCGAGTCGACTATCGACAGACTGATCATTATGAGCTAGTGATAAGGGCTCAAGACTTAGCCACATTTTCCTTGTCGAATACAACGCTGTTGGAGATTCGAATACGTGATGTGAATGACCATGCGCCTCAGTTTTATGCCCCAGTTTTCCAAGAATCAGTGCGTGAAGACGTGCCGGTCGGATACCGCCTGTTGAGACTAGCCGCCTATGATCTGGACAACGGTCGCAATTCAGAGATCAGATTCCGATTCACCGGACCGCAGGCAGACAACTGTCCTCTGGAAGTGGACTCAGTAACCGGCTGGGTAACGGTCGCCAAGCCGTTAGACCGTGAACTGGAACCGACTATAGAACTACAAGTGGAGGCGGTAGATTTGGGCAACCCGCCGATGGCTTCCACTGCTAAGTTAATAGTGAACGTTTTGGACGTCGACGACAACGTGCCCGTCTTCCCGGAAAAGCAGCTTAACGTTTCCGTACCGGAAACTGCACGACGAGGTAGCCTGCTGTTACGAATCACGGCTCATGATCCGGACGACAATAGTGGTCGTTTACAGTACAACATAATTTCTGGTAATTCTGAAAAGTATATATCTTTCTTCTTTGCACAATGAACAGAACTTTTCAGGCAACGATGATCGAGCATTTATACTGCTGAACGAGGAGAACAACTATTGCTCTCTGGCGGTTGATCAGCCGTTGAGCTACACATCCAAGCCAATCCATGTGCTCACTATCAAAGTGACTGACAGTGCCGGCCATTGGGACACGATGACCGTTCGAGTTCAGGTTGAAGACGTGAACTCAGCACCAACATTTGCTGAACACTCTAGCACGATTCACGTCCGTGAATCTGAGCCTGTGGGTTCCACTGTGACCGTCGTCCGAGCAATTGATCCAGACGACGGAGAAAATGCTCGGCTGCAATATCAGCTCGAAGGAGGTGAACCGGTGTTCGCGATCGAGCCGTCCACCGGCGTGCTGTTCGTCAACGGCACGCTGGATCGAGAAAGTCAAAGTCGATTCAAGCTCAAAGTGATCGCCACTGACCATGGTCAGCCACCGTTGAGCGGTTCGATGGATTTGGAAGTCGTCTTGGACGATGTGAACGACAACGCGCCAGTATTTTCTAGAACTCGCTACGTGACCAACGTTTCTGAAGACGCGGCGGTTGGAGTGAGTCTGCTCCATCTGACCGCCAGAGATTCTGATTACGGAATTAACAGTCGAATAACGTATCACTTTTCTGATGAAGATCCAGAAAATGACGCGTTTCAAATTGATCCCAGTTCAGGTGTGGTTCGCGTTGCCAAACCTTTGGATCGTGAGCGTCGAGCTGTGTATGAGATAACCGTACTTGCCAAAGATAAAGGCGAACCGCCGTTGACTGGACGCACAACATTGGTGATCAATGTGGACGATGTCAACGACAATGCCCCGAAATTCGACCGTGAAGCGTATCAGTTCGAAGTGTACGAAAACGTCCCAATCGGAACCATCGTTGGACACGTGCTGGCCGTTGATCCAGACGTTGGTGAGCATGCGCTAGTCAGTTATAAAATTCTCGGTGGAGACGATGCGGCCGCTTTTGAAATACACTCCCCAACGTCCAAGAGTGAAGGCATGAATTTAGTGACTCGCATTGAATTGGATTTTGAAAGTGACCGTCGTACTTATCAGTTTCACATTCAAGCTAGCTCTGGCCAGCTCAGCTCAATGGCCGAAGTACTGGTTCGGGTACTTGATTTAAATGATCACGAACCCGTGTTCAACGATTTCTATCTAGTGGTGTACAACCATGAATCTGATCCTTGGAATAAAGATCAATCTAACAGACCTATTGGGCGGGTGCCTGCTTTCGATTTGGATCTCAACGATACACTGTATTACAAGATTGCTGCCGGAAATGAAGCAGACTTAATTCAACTGGATAGCAATACTGGAGAACTGCGCCTTAGTGCAGCGTTGAACACAAATCGTCGCATTCGACTTTTACTTTTAATTCAAGTTTCAGGTAAAACTTATTTTTTATCTCTATTTTCATTTCATGACTGTAAAGTTAAGCAAACACGATTCATAAGCATAGCACGATTAGAAATTGTAATTAATTCTAAAATCAAACCTGCCTTTTTGCTTTTCCAACCGGAAATTATGCTTGATACAAATCAGTTATTAGTTGCAAATTAAAAAAAGCCTCTAAAGATTTTCCAGGTGATTGGCAGAAAAGTGTTAACTACTGTTGCATTTTTAAGAATAGAACAATAACAGCATTGAGTCTAATTTGCTCTTCCTTGACGAATGCATTCATCATTATCATCATCATCATCAACATCAGAGGGGTTTCAGCTATTTTTGGCAGAAAAACGGTTTAACTAATTTTGTTCGCAAAAACCTGCTTCGATATTCTTCTAGTCTTAGTAAAGCAACAACAATTAACTGTTATTCAGTACTGCAATAATCTGCAATGAAACTATCTGATCCTTATCACCAGAAAACAACGACCTGGTATTGTTTATAAATTGTGAAATAATTAATTGACACCTTTCTTGAAGTGGAATGATCATTTTGAACTGGTGTTCACTAATAAACTGAGAGATTGTTAATCGATCTCATTCAGAGAAGAAGTGGCCTTGGTTTAGTGACGAATCGAACAGCGAGCTCAAGTATACCTGGCCTATACGGGAATGATTAATAATTGACCATCTCCATCCGGCAAAGCTGAACTCCGTTCAGCGCCTATCCTCTTTTAATGCATATGAAACAAAACCTCAATTCTATTGACAGCTATTTAATTAACTGACCAACTTTGAATGCGAGCAACTGCAAGCGCTGTCAAGAAAGCATAGTATGCAGTTCAAAATGACAAGGAAAATGCGTGATAAAGGGGTGCTTTTCCTTCTCAACTGTCGTGACTGTTCAAGAACAGCCACGTCTGGAAGCGTGAATTCAATCGAATGTTGCCTTTTGTTGGTCCACTTGAACAGCGCTCAGTGGTCAACGTTTGGTCAACAGCGGTCCAACGTTTATTATCCGTATTATTGAAGAAGCAAGCTTGTTTGCGCATTTGTAGTCACCAATCGAAACAAAGGTCGACGTTTCTCGCCTTTCCAGGAATCGCATCGATTCTGAAGCGTTGACACGGTGACGGGTCACATAAGTATCTAGTTTAATTCTTAGCATACTGTCGATGTTGATGTAATTCAGCATTTTGATTACTCCAACATCGATCGACTAACTGTCCCAACACTCCTGGACCAGTCAGCTTTTCATAAGTGATAAAAATTATCACTTTATCAATTATGCTAATCAAATGCCTTTTACATTTTTATACCTTAATGATAAATTTTATACGTTTACAGTTATCAATTATCAAGGCGAAAATTTTAGGGAAATAATCACAACCTTACAAAGTGGACAAACACGATTGTAATATTTTATTGCACCTATCGTTTGCGCAAATGAAGCTCTATAAATGTAAATTTCTTTTTTTTTGCAATAACAATCTGAAACATAATAATTTGCTTAGTCATTGTTTTTTCTTTGATCATTAAATATTGACTGACAGAAAACGACTATCGATTACGCACAGTTCAAATGTATTTAAATAAGACAACCCTTCAAAAGATAGTTTGAAACATCACGAGCCACCGTAGAACACATAAAAAGCACTACCAACAATTCCCCTAAGAAAACATTCCAACTCTAGCAACAAAATCTTTGATAGATTGCATCTGTAAATTAATTGATTCCACCTAATTTGAAAAAAACAAAAAAAATCCATAAATTACTCTTTAAAAATAAATGAAATTTTTTGAAATTGAAATTAAATTTTTGTTATTTTTAAGATGGCATCAATGTTGTTCAAGCAACCTGCACCGTCATAGTGGAGATGATAACAAATTCAGCTTTACTAAACAGTGTCACAGTTCGAATATCAGGCCTGACGATGAATTCGTTTCTGAATCCGACCGCTTATGGACGCTTGTTGGATTCACTGTCTGCTCTGATCCCTTCAGATCGTCGAGATGTGCTCATCTTCAGCGTCCGTCAAGACAATGAACTGCATGGAGAACCGACGTTGAATGTTAGCTTAGTTCTGCGGAAGGCTAATTCAGATCGTTTTCTCAGGTATGATTGACATTTCTCAGGTATAATTGCAATTTGTGCAACGCATTCAGCTAGCTAGTCACTTTTAACAAAAATTCCCTTATACCTCGAGGCTAATTGATAAGTTCCGCCTACCTATGAAATTAATTACGACTTAGTGCGCTTAATGAAGTGGAATAGTTGAAATTAATGAATAGTCTGTGTGCCGCGGTTTGCAAGGAAAGAAATTCCAAGCCACCCAAAAAAAGCTCTGCTCATTTAATAATATAATTAAGTTAAGTATAGTAAGAATAAGAATAACCACAACAATAACAATAATGTTACAATTCGCTTTAACTGCAAACGTTAATGGTTAGCGTGTCAAACACAGTCAAGCATTGCAAATATCAAACATCATTTTCTCTTTCTTCCTTTGTTACACAACTCTTCTTTCTATTTTAATAAGTTTTCAATCATCGTTTTGATTTTAATTAAATTTCTCCCTCATCTAATTTAAATATAGATGTTCGCCTACACAAATCAGTGTGTATTAAAAGATTTTCTTTATCTCGCGGCATTACGTTACGCCACGTGAGAAAGCTTATATTTTGCCTTCGAGCATTTTATTCCTAAACTGATTTATCAAAATGCCCTACCAGTAACATGATAGAAAAGGATAATTTTGTTGTTTTCTTATTTTTTTACAAATATAAACACACCACTAAATACTTAGTGCGGTCAACCTTGTCGCTAATGCAGAGACAGTTGCCATTTGGCCGGTCATGTATCAACGCCATCGTTGATCATCTTTGCTACAATAAACAACAATAATAAGCTGACAATAAGCAGTCCTATCCGTGTGCATTCGATTGCCTATACGACAACACTCTCAATTAGCTGAAGATGACTGAGCAATCAAGCGCAACTGTCCCCACCGCGGGGTAGCGAGCAGATGGCCAAAGTAACGTCAAATCAAAAATGACTTTTGAAAAAAAAATCCCTAATCACCAAGAAATTCCATTTTGAAGATTTAAAATTAAAAAAAAATTTCCACTCTTTTGCAAATGCAGGCAAATTCACAAAAGCGTATTTACAGTTTGGATTATAGCTTTGAAATGCAACAATGGATAGTATTAAGCTAAATTTTGTCAATTTGGCATCCATTCGCTTGTGTGCACATAAATAAAAATGATGTTCGCTTTTTCCACCAGAAACACTGCCAACGCTTAGCATTACTCTATAATCCTCAAATCCTGCTTATTTTTGGAAGATGAAACTATATATATTGGGATATGTCGATTCAATATTGTTGGGAAACATTCACTGTGAACAAAATCCAATTCATGCGTGCTTTGTGAACCTTTTTAAATCTACATGACAAACAAATCATTAATTTTCTTGCTCAATTAATTCTCAGATGTAAATTATATAGTTCAAGGAGCTGAATTGAACATTTTGTTCCTATGAGCAGTTTTTCTTGTTAACTAATAACTTACTATAAAAGACATCCCTACTAAAATATGAGACAGCATACAATTGTAAATCTTGAAAGCATTACAAGAGACGTATGTCTAAGATGCAGCATAAGATGCATTTTTGTTTTTGCTTGAATTTTAAACTTTCTGTTGCATTTGTAAAAATTTTTATTCCATTTCAGCGGTGAAGAATTACATGAATTGGTCAACTTCAATCGCAAACGCCTGTCAGAAGCATCAAATTTGAATATTCTACCTCTGGCAGACGAACTCTGCTCTCGAGAGCCTTGCTTGAATAATGAAAGATGTCGCAACGTGTTGAAATTCGACGGCACCGGAGATTTCATTGTAACAGAGAATTTCATTTTCAAGCCTGTTCATTGTATTTCAACTTTCATTTGCGAATGTCCAATCGGTTTTGCTGGTAAGTTCAACACGTGTAAATATTTTTAAAAAAAATCTTTAAAAGCGTAACTGTTTTTTCAACAACTGTTCCATTGATAGATAATCAAACATAAACTGTTTTGTTATTCAGTCGTTCAAAATGTTCGAGTTGTTTCAATGGCCCTCAGCAATAAATAATCTCTGCTAGAATAAGCTGAGCTATGCATTATTCGAAAACTGTTTTCACAGGCAACGTTTACAGATAAGAAAAAATGGAAAACAGCTGCCCATCTTCGCATTCTGTTATCAAGAATTAATTACACATTAATTTTAACCCTTCCAAGGTTATCCATAAATTTTCCCTCTTTTGTGCAACTGCAATAGCATCAGGTGCTCTGTTTTCAAGCATTTTCCTCAATCGCGCATTTTTATCGATTCGTTCCGCTCATAAACTTGTAGAAAAGGCTAAGCAAAGAAAATGTGCATAGTGAAGGTAATTACGTTGACATTACAATTCTTGCATAGCGTCAAGAGTGAAATTTAACTTCACTACACAACAAAGTAAATTATTTCCAAGGCGTCTCTGAGACAACTGATTTCTTCTAACCAAACGAAAATGATCATTCTCAGGTTTGTAAAAATAGTTTCAAAAAATTGATTGAAAGATTAAGTTGGCTAGGAAACACAAACAATTTAATTTCAAAATCAGCAGCGTATGAAACTGAATCAAATTATCCATCCACTGCGCTGAAACTGAAGAAATAGCTTTCTGGTGCTGTTTTCCCGTTAGCAAATGCTGCAATTAATTAAATGTCAACAGTATAAATAATTTCCTCTCAGAGCAAGTTACCAATAAAAAAGCATAAAAGAAACACAGTTTTTTTGTTGAAATTAAACAGAATTACTCAAAACTTGTAAAAAGCAAAAACTGAATTTCACTAAGCAAAACATTTCAAGTGAAAAATCAAATGCAGTTTTGAGCAAAATTTGAGCAGAACACAGTAATTTCAAAACTTATTTTCGTTGAAGTATTTATTTCTTCTGTGATTACGAAATTTGATGAAAATTATTCAAAGACAGATATATTCTACTTTCGTAAATTAAAATGGATCAGCAGCTGTTGACTGCATCAAACAATGTCAACAACCAATATTTGGCCATTTGTGATCTAGATATGGGCTAGCTGCCCTGAGAGGATACAGTCAATAGACGGCATCGCTGCATAGTAGTATTTATAAACTTGAAACCAAGCTTGTTTGAAACATTTCCAGCTGACTTTTTACAAAGTGAATATCCATCTATTTAACAGTTTTACTTTCAGAATTGTCAAAACAACGCCCCGGTTGTGATATCGAGATCAATCTTTGCTATTCCTCTCCTTGCAAAGCTGGAGGAACATGCCTATCCCGAGAAAATGGCTACTCATGCATCTGCAGACCGGATTTTACGGGTAAGCGAGTTCCACAAACTGACAAATACTAATTACAAGCATCCGCCTTGGGGGAGTTTGGTTTGGCCTCTAGATGAGGTCGGCCGTACTGGCGCTGCCTGGCTCATGGTTACCGCTTAATCAGAGCCGCAGGTGCTGGACATGTGAGTTTGTTCACTCCCTCGATCGATTTTAGTGCTATAAATGCCGAATCTTCATGAATTTCGCAAAACGTCACTGAATTGATAAGTCAGTCTGGACCGATGCGATCCAGCTAATAGTACATACCAATAATATACGTAATATACCTTTGCCTAAATTTCGTATCGATCGACATAAGTAACATGTTTTCAAAAACAAATGAAAAGTTGTTTAAATTTTGCATAATTAAATCCCACATACCCGTCGAGAATAGACGATCAATGTGGGTTACTAGTATTTGCAAAGCTGTTGTAAAGTTCGGTAGAAACAAGCGCCATTCAATCTCGCTGATTGACTATCAAAATAGCCGCCCATTGGTCGTTAATCGCCTAAACCAGTATGAGTCATTCTCATTCAGTCTGAGTTTCAATTTTCGTGGCCAACGCATTAGCATACATGTTTGCCTCAGTATGACGAAAATCCAGAAAACGTGAACTTAATTTACTATTGCATTTCACATGCAGCTGCACTAAAACAACCTTCAAAACCCATAGGCACCAATTTAATTCTATGATAAAATTAGACAATTAATTACGTTCGCTAGATTTTGAAATAACAACTTCATAATGCAAAAGTGATGATCAACAGTAGATCAAAATTCATGCACAACGACCATTAGAAAAATTTTGAATTTCCAGCTTCTCCTGATCAAAATTTTCTTTCAAATTGAAATCAACCCCTGAAAATTACATCCCTCTGTAATAGAAACTCAAAAGCACACGTTTTAACATCTATCCAAGTGTCTCTTGAGGCTCATTTTCACGCTGGCTAATTTTTTCCTTTCACGGGGTTACATCATATTTCGCCTAGATCCACTTCTTTTGTGTATGGGTCACTAATGGCCATTGACACGTGCCTGGTCAAATTGATCCTTGCAATGACAACATAGGCGAGTTAATTATATATGATTTCTGTCCACCTTAATGAAGAAAGTATCGGTAACAATAGAGGTCAGAAAAAATCGGCATCTCGCTTAGCCTTAGCCACCTGCTGTACGAAGAAAACCCGAGGACGCTATTGACTTTCAGAACAGAATAGCGGAAACGAAAGCAGACGCCGATGAAAACCCACGCCAATGAATCCACTGATCACACATTTAAAAAAGAAACTTCCAATTTTGCCCTACATCTGTCCATATCTTGATCCTTCGATATTTGTATCTTGTTTTATTTTTATATCTGTTCTCTTCTCAGCAAAGAACTGTAACTGATTAAGTTTAAATTTTGAGCAAATTTGAGCTTCATTTAATCCCAAAGAATGCAAATGCAAATATTTATGAAAACAGAAAAATTTTAATTACAAGTCGTCCTGAACAAAATTCATCAATCATCATTTTCAATTCAGCTCACTTCTTATACAATACATTCACGGCAAAGCATATATGCGTTTAAAATTAGTCTTCTGAAATCGATTCAAGAAAAATAATTGGCAAATTTCAATTGTCCATTATATGAGGAAGTAATTCAACTGCATTTCCGATTGTCTGACGTTTTAATGGTTTTTTTAAGTTGGCATTTTATGCTGCTAAAAGCAATGCTTTAAAAGAGCTTAAATTACAGCTTTGTAAGAGAAACTATTAAAAAATAAAAAAAAGCCTTCATGCAATGACAACAATGCGTCATTCTGAATGTAGTGAATGTCATTATGAAATCTCAGATCAGTTACCGTTCACTGTATGGAAGAAAGAAAGATAGAAAGCTAAAAACCGTAAAATTACCATGTATCACATGAGCATGAATGAAAAGAAAAACTAATTTGAAAAATTGCTTGTTAGGAAAAAATTGCGAGTTTCCCATTTCGAATTCCTATTGCATTGCGGACATATGCCATGGTGGATCAGTATGTACTCTGGTTCAAGGCAAGCAAAAATGTCAAAATTGCACATATGATGCGGATTCAACTAATGAATACTGTGAACTAACCACAAGAACGTTCCAGCCTAATTCTTTCGTTGAATTTCCAACTTTGAACCAACGCAATCGATTTAACATTACATTTAAGTAAGTAAAATCTTTCAAGTTCTGCATGCATGCATACATATGTATAATATTTTAAAAGTTAAATTACATTCATTGCATCTTTTAAACTTACAAAATCAAATACAAAAAATAAAAAAGAATAAACTTGTTGTTATTAATTAATTTTGAATATTTATTTCAATTTTATTCTAAAATTTTCCAGAAAAAATGTAATTATGATGAATCACGAATGTTTCCAGATTCACTACTACAGTCTTGGATGGAATGTTATTCTATGCGGGTAGACAAAAAGCAGAAAATGATTTCATTGTGTTAGAGTTGGCTAATGGTCGACTAAAACTTTCAATGTCACTTGGAGAATTTGACATAAAGGTGCTCAATCTTGACAGTGATTATACCCTAAATGACGGTCAATGGCACAAAGTACAAGTAATCTATTTCAATCGGGTATGCATCTCTGCCTTTCTTGAACACTCAAAAAATGTGCACTAATCGAGTTTTTTTATTGTAATCTGTAGACCGTCACTTTGATACTCGACGATTGTGATCCGTTTCTGGCGTTGAATCCTAATCGAATTTTTCGATACAGTCAATGTGCCGCTCATATGGAATTGAAATTAGACGAAAAGTTAGTTTTTCTTTTCTGCAAAGCAGTAAAGAAGTAAGCATTCAGAGTAAGCTTTTTTCATCAAAAGTAAATTTAGGTGTAACGATCCAATGGTACCTTGTTATCGTTTTCTGGACATAACCAGTCCGCTTTATCTTGGAGGTTTGCCAAGTCGTAATCGACATCAGCGCTTCAGAATCATGCCCGTTGGTTTTGTCGGTTGCATGAGCCATTTATACATTGATCACAAAATGATTAATCTAAATCATTACATTTCTAACCAAATGACCGTTCCTGGATGTGCTGCGATGACAAAAAATTGCCGTCGGAATCCATGTCAGCGTAACAGTGCATGCCAAGGCATATGGGAAGATTACGTTTGCAAATGTCCCACAGATTACGCGGGAAAAAACTGCTCAGACTGTAAGTTTGAACGACTTAATAAATAAATCAAGAAAGATTGATTTCAAGAAAATTTTGAATTTTCTCATTTGAAACCGCTACTTCAGATGTTGGAAAGTCAATCAGTTTGCCGACTTCTTCTAGTTCAGTTTCTTTCAAAGTACCGCCTCATGCTGAAATACCTCTTGTATTTGGAATTCAATTTCGAACAGCTCAAACTGACGCAGACATTGTTGTGGTGGAGTTGACAAATGGAAAAAAAATTATCTTACAAGTAACTGATTTTCCTTCCACTTTTGCACGAAAAATATTGCGCATATGACTGGACATTTGACATGACATGTGGAATGCGAATGCATTTCGAATGACTTGCAAATTTACAATGCAAGAAAAGCAACGACCGATTAAAAATTATAGACAAAGGCTATATGCATTAATACAAAATTCATTTTAGATCACTGACCAGCTTGCAAGTGTCACCTTGGAGAGGAAGCATCAACAATTAACACAACGATTAGTGAGTGATTCGAAATGGCACTCGCTTCTTTGCGAGATGCAAAACGATCAGATCATTTTAAATGTGGACTACGTCTATCAGCTAGTAAGAATCACTAAATGCAATAAAGCAATTCTTCAACTGTTTTTCACAATCAATTATTTTTCAGACAATACCTTTAAGTGAGAAGTTGAACGGCATTGTAAAAAAAATTAAAATAAACGTCGCCAGTTCAAAAAACAATAACAATCATAATCATCCCTCAAATCCATTCACCGGATGCTTGAAAGTAAGCATCATTTTCAAATACAACTGCTTGTGCGTGATTTACAGTTTACACATTACAGGGTGCCTTTGTCGACAAACCTATGCAAAACAAAAAAGCATATTTACAAATTCTTCATCAGAAAAATATCATCAAGCAGTGCACTATCCCTGACAATTTCTGCCCAAAAAGAGATGCGAACGGCAACTGCATCAACCTGTGTACTTTGCATCCTTGCCTCAACGGTGGAACATGCAATGAGCAATGGAACAGTTACATTTGTCAATGCGTTGAAAATTTCACTGGGCGTAATTGTGAACATCGGCTTTCTACCATCGGAGGGCGTTGCCCCAAAGGTTGGTGGGGAAACTCTACCTGCGGGCCGTGCAACTGTGACACTACTAAAGGCTATGATGCTAACTGCGACAAGTACACAGGAATTTGCAAATGCACGGTAAGAAACTGAACTAATAAATTGCCTCACTATTCACTCGCATCTGCTGTAGTTGATAAAAATCAAATCAAACAAAGCCCATCGATTTAGATAGATAGACAGATAAATGCTTGACGTTTTTCAGGACAAAACTTATTTTGACGACGAAAAAAAACAATGCACACCTTGCAACTGTTTTTATCCTGCCGGGGCGTTGAATATGAGCTGTAACTCAGAGACTGGTCAATGCTATTGTCGTGGAAATGCGGTTGGAAAACGTTGTGACATATGCACAGATCCAAGAGCACAAATCAGTCGAATCAGCGGCTATTGTGAAAGTAAATTTATATCACATTTCGAAAACAACAGTTCAAGAAACGCTTTCGTAAAATGTTTGCTCTTTGAAAAGCATTTCCTGTATTTTTGTAGAACAAACCAACAAATACTTTTCTGTTTCATAATTTCATATTGTAATATAAAACTTTATTTCAGTAGTGACAAATGGTTGCCCTGAAAATTGGATGAGTGATATACTGTGGCCTGCGATGAAGTTAAACAAAACATCCACAAAACCATGTCCAAGAGGATGGCAAGGGCGTGCCATGAGGTACTGCAATGCAAAAGGATTTTGGGAAAAACCCAGACTGGACAATTGTACTACGGCTGAATTTCAAACTTTAGAAAACAAAGTAAGATGGAATTTTTGTCAAACTTTGTTGGAAAATGTTGACTTCGAATTTAATCACATTTGAAATCATTTTCAGATAAAAGATTTGCAATCAAATTTTAAGATAGATCCGATTACAATAACAGCCGTAGCTGAAAAGCTGAAAAATGCAACACAAAGAAAATCTCTATACGGACATGATTTATTTGCTGTTGGTCGAATATTATCAAAAATTTTAACTCTCGAACTCAATGATCAACATGCTTTGCCTGCTGCTTATCAGCATGACAGAAATTTTGCTTCAGTGAGACGAAACCTTTTCTTTGTTTTAAAAGAATGAAAACCGTTTTTCAACGATATAAATAAATAAATAAATATACATCATTAATTTACAGAATATAATCGCTAGCTTGGATGAAGCATTTTCTGTCAACGTAAGACAAAATGCAGGCGATGCAGATGGACAATTTTTAAAACAAACTCTAGAACTTGTCAATCAGTTCCATGATTATGGGATAAAAATTGCCGCCTACCAGCAGAAAAGTCATGTCGATTCAATGGAATACACTGGAAAAAGTGTTGGTAAGTCGATACGCGTACGAACTTTCAAAACAGCGCAACAAAAAATGATAATTTTTCAAATTTAAGTTTACGCAATTCAAACAGTTGATCCGAGAAACAGTGATTTTCAAAGAACTGCAACGCTAGGTAAATCAAAAAAATCAGTTGCTATTCAATTAGATATACAGCCTAAAGTAAAAGGTACGTCAACACCTGCAGTAAAAGATTTTCACTTTATTAAAACTTAATTATTAAATTTGCTCTTAGATTTACACAAAGCCCGAACTCTGTTCTATGCCATATATGAAAATGCCCATGATGCAGAACTGCAAAGGCTTCGGTATAAAATGTGAAAATTGAGTTGATTTCTTTTCAAAATGCATCACTCTTTTCAGTCCCAGTTTTGCAAAGCGCAATGTTCACAACATACACAGTCCACTATTATCCGTTGGTATTATTGACAATGCCGGTGAGCAGGTGATCAGCATAGAAAAACCTGCATTTTTCACATTTCCCTTGCCAAGTTGGATGAAAAATAACTATCTGATACCATTCTGCATGTTTTGGAATGCAAAAAATACGTATAATGATGATGATAAATCAGAGTCAAAATGGAGTACCCAAGGTTGTTATGTAGATTACTTCAACCGATCACATGTCACTTGTGCCTGCAATCATTTGTCAACCTTTGCCGTGAGCATGCATGTAAGCTATTAATTTATAAATGAATTCGCAGGGCATACAGTAAACAAATAATCCTTACTAAACATTCCATATAACAGTGCAGAAAGTAAAATGATTATTAAGAAATCAAATTATCTATCATAGATTAGAAAGAAATGACAAAAACTAAAACAAAAACACCCAGAATAGGTTATTTTTGTAAATTTTTTACAGGATTTCATGGCTACAGATACTGTGCTGTCTTATTTTGCTCTCACTGTGACAGCATTATCAATGGTAATCATTCTGACAATTTTCATATGCTTAATTTTCACCAAGCAAAGAGAAAACGTTTTCCGCAACGCATCAATGCTCATTTCAATTTTCTGTTATGGAATTAGCATCCTGCTGTTTGACATGTTTTCCAGAGCTAGCAATTTTGTGGTAAGTTTTACAATGAAAATGCTCCTCCAACATAAAAATGCACTAATGAAAAAATTATCAATTTAAATAAGTGATTTGAATAACACTTGCAGCTCAAATGTTCCGTCATCGGTAACGCACTCCTATTCATCAACGTGGCTTTGTTCACCTGGCTAGTAGTTGTTCCTGTAGAAATTTTCAAGACCTTAACACCTTTGAAGCAAACAAACAACTATCATACTTGGCTCCGCCATATGCTCATCTGGAGTAAGCAACACAGGAAAATTTTCATATTTCACAAATTAATTATTAATTCTATTTTTAAGCTATTCCAACGGTGTACCTTGCAATACGAATTTTGAAAGATCAATTCAAAGCAACCCACGAGTAAGTGTGCACATCGATAAGAACACAAAAACATTGTTGAGCAACAAATTTTTCTTTCTATTCAGAGACTGCTGGTTCAGTTTTTACGATTCCACATTGATATTTTTCGCAGCACCTGTAGTTGTACTGATGCTAGTAATTCATTTTTCATCGAAATCATTTCACCAATAATATGCTAACTATTGTTATAGTTATCCTTGTATGCATCCACAATGGCGCTGATTTTCGATTGCAAACACAAGCAGAAGTTATTCCCAAACGGCAACAAGTAAATATTCAGAAAAAATAAATAAATAAAATGTCGCAGTATTGCAAAAAATGAATAATATTTCATAATGATTTTCTTTTTGTTAAGAAACAGATTGTATATTTTTATTTGCTTCCAACTGGGAATAGTCGCGCAGTGGTGGTTTTCGTATTTCGCTTTCAATCTCACGTCATACGGGCTTTACTACTCTTATTATGGCATGTCACTGGTTAACATGCCGTTAGCAGCATTTTTAGTTTTCAGCATTATTGTCTTCAATACACAGACGAGCGAAAAAGTATCTACTTGATTGACATAATAAAAAAGTCTTCTTCTTAATAAACATCTACTCATTTTAAGGCCAATAAATGCGATACAAAGCAAACAGCGGACGCTGACCTCTGGCTTAGTATGAATGTTAGTCAGTTTGAGGTGAGAAATAAATTTTCTTTTGTTTTCAGTTTATTATTCTAAATCCATTCCTTTTCATACGAACATCAATTCGTGTGCAATAACAAAACTGTTTTCAGATGTCTATGAAACAGTCAACCGTTTCTGATCAATGTTATGCAGAAGAACCAACTGAGACGGATCGACTGATGATGACAACTGTCGATGGTCATGAAATTCATCAATTCTCATCTGAGGATATGAATTTGCAAAATTTAAAGCATGATGAAAAAATTTACTGGCAAAAAGCGTACGCTGAACAACAATCTCTAGACAGTAGCAGAGTGTACTTGTTGGAAAAAGTGTGCAACAGTGAAAGTGGCCAACCTTATCCTGAAAATAGTTGGCCAAAATTGCCAACGCAGACCCACGGCTGCGGCTCTCCACGTGGTAGACCAGTGGCGTTGATTACTGGAACCAATCGTTCACAAATGGGCGGTTTGTCCGGTCGAAGGCCCAGCATTGGACGTTCCCCTACATCGCCATCCTCTGGACAAATCAGTCCGGCAATATTATCTTCGCCAATAAAAGTTCTCCAATACGGCACTAGTGCACACAGTTCACCGGTACTCGAGATAGGGGGGAAGTTGGATAGATGAAGGCTATTGAATTTTTATTTTAATTCTTCCTTTCTTTCTGTTTATTCGCACACATTTTGTCTGAGCATATGAAGTAAGAACTTCAACTACACTTTTTCCACTGTCAAATAAACAATTTACACTTGTTTTCTCAAAAATAAAATTTAAATCAAAAACCTTCTCCTATTCGGTGGGTTGAAAGCTGCAGTTCACAATCGAATTTTCAAATTGAACACGCAAAAAATGTACAATATTCAATTGTATGCTGACTTTTCACTTCACCCTTCAATGCATCTGCATAACAGGACACTATGTTAATGACTATGCTATGTTAAATAAAACCGTACTTATAAACTGTACAAACAATGTAAATATTGCAGTTGAAATGACGTCATAGCTTTGCTTACTTTGAAAAGGTAAAAATAATAACAAGTTTGCTAAGTTGATAAAATTAACTTATCTATTTAATCAAAATGTTTTAACAAATAAGAAATTGAACAAACACTTTGGAAAATAAATGAAAAATAATAACTTAAAGGGTAAATCACTCTTCTAAATCATTTCATAAGAATATGAAATTTCATATTTTACAACAATACTTTCTGTCATTATGTGGAAAAATAATAATGCATTATTACTTAGCTTTTTCGTTTTGTTTCTGAAAGGTCATTCAAAAAGAGAGTTTCAAATGAACACTATTTAGTTCAATCTATTGTTCAATAAAGCAACAGTAATAATTGGAAAGAATTTGGAAAAAAATTTGCTCCATTTCATAGTAGTGTAATACTGTTGAAAGTTGAATAGAAAAAATACCAAACATGCTGAAAGAAATTCCAACATACACAAATTGTAATAAATAATAATTTGGTTTAACATTGCAAACAATAAAATAAAGCAACAAAAAGTAAAAATTCATTTGAAAAAAAAAGATTCCTCACCTAGAGTAGAAGAAATATATATATATATATAATATATATATTTCAAATAAATTGTAACAACAATGAATAGATCTGATGATACCATAAATATTCCGCATAGTTGCAAAAACTAATACTGTCATTTAAGCGTTCTAGTTCAACAATAATAGAAATTAAGAAAAAACAAACTGACAACCTGCAAAGTCAACGCACTTTTCCACATTTATCACAGGGTCTATTGTTATTATTACTTTTTTTTCGTTACTCAGACAATACTTTGATTTCAGTAGCTAAATAGCAGATCCAAATTATCTACCTTCTTCTTAAATCTGTCAATGAGAAAAATTTCTACAATTTAAAATTCCACTCAGAAGAATTTGTAAAATTCTAAAAATTTCAAAAACCTAATAACTTCATGATATAATTTTGAAATCAAATACACTGAGCTTGAAAATGTAAAATTGTATAAATTAACCCCATAATCATTATGGAATTTAAGCTGCACAACATCAAAACCATTTCCAAACTTTAAATAAAATCTTTTCCCTGCAAACAACACACTTTGTATTGTATACCAGATAATTACAATGAAAAAAAATTTATTATTATTGACAACATTGATCAACAAATTACGTTATTATTATTAAAATAAAACTTTAAAATAAATAGCTACAAATCACGATAAATTTTCATTGCAACTTTTCTACTGACAACCAATTGCTTTCCAGCTGCATCTCTGTGGGTGGCTAGCATCTGCGTGACACTGAGCGCAAGGTCACGATAAATTTCTCTTTGGTTGCACTGTCATGATCACATAACTTTACCCCTTCTTGATTTCCTTGAAAAACACCCAAAAGCACTTCGTTGGGCTTGGCTTTCAACGTTTACAACTGAACAGTTGCAACAGTGCAAATTTCAATCACATAAGCATAATATTAAAAAAAAATAAGCAACGTATTGATAAACTAAAACTTTTTATGCAAAATGCTTTTTAAAGCAATGAAAAAATATTAAAAGAAACACCAGGACATTGTTTTAGAAAAGTCGACATTTGCAACATTTGAAAATTAGTCATTTAAATTTACTTGCGCAACTTGGATTACCAAGATCTTTGACAAAAAGCATTTTTCAAATTTGCCTGCTGCTCATTATTGAACAGAAGAGCTCATTAATAATAATAATTATTATTATTATTGGAACTAAATTCTAATTCTGATCATCATTGCCAAATTATTTATTAATCATTCTTTCTAGTGTTATTTCAGCGAGCAGATTTTTCAGCAAAGCAGGTGCAACACTTTAGAAATAAATTTAATTTCAAATTATGCATAAAATGTCTTCTCACTCTTCATTTCTTAATATTTAATTCAAATCTGATCACGCAACAAGCTTCTTTTCTATATCATTCTTTTGCACAGTGATAAAACTTGCAATAATTAATTGAAAAATTGCCAAAATAGTTGTCAGTCAAGTATAACAAAGTAAAGCCCGCTTCAGTGAGCAAAAAATGTCTACATATAAGTCTGAAATGACTGCACTTTGAGCAAAAAATTGTAGTTGAACTGTTTTTATTGTACAGCTTAAAATTATTGCCGTAAAACTTCTCTATTTGTAAACGTTTGGTTGGCTATTATAAAAATAAAGTGATACTTTAAACTGTTAGGATAATTTTTATTTCCTTTCACACTGTTTTCAATAAAGCTATAAATTGCACTGCTAACTGAATTGGAAAGCAATCTTAAAAAAAATAAATAGTAAAAAAAGACGAAAAAGAGACCAAATCTCCCTTGGTTGAAAACATTCTTAATATTACAAATATAAATAAATACCAAAGAAAAAAAGGGTCTAATGATGTAGTGTAAAAATGGAATTTGGGTCAATTTTCAGTCATGGCAACTGCCCCACGCCACCTAGTCTCTGACCTCGGACGCACCTACTTACAACACAAGTGTGAATAAGAAAGCATGACAAATTGGCACGAGCTGCCTGCTGCCCCCTGCTACGATCGTCACCAGCATCCTAGATCATGTTCGCGTTGGGATATCAAAACATCCAAGTATGTAAACTTATGAAACTGACAAACTCTGGTCTTGAACGCCTGCTAGCCAGCAGCTATTTGCCGTCAGACAGAAGGCCAAAACTGGGCGGCCGCTCCGTGCTTTCGCACTCTATTGGCTAGTCAAAGCCTAAAGCTAGCTCACTCACTCTCTTGCTCTCTATCTGTCTCTTTCTCTCCTGTGTATGTGTGTCTACTTTTGAACACGTACAACCGTACTTACTTGCATATGTTGAATTGAAAAGCGTGTAACAACAACAAGCTGAATCATCTCATTTTCTTCCGTTTCATGTTTATTTCATTGGTTTTCTTTAAAATTTAGACCCATCTTACAATGCTCATCCATCATCAGTCATCCATCCAATTACAACATAACTGACGTTGTTGTGCAATGGCATCGCCATGGCAAGCTGCTTCTACAAATCCACAATACCAATCACTGTACTTTCAGTTTTGCTGAATCAGTTGCTGATTATTCGATCAGCTAAAGTGATCACTATTTTCTGGAACTCATCAAATCCGCAGTAAGTGTACAATCTGACTAAACAAGCTTCACACATTGTGATAATAAATTGATAATTCAAACAAACTTGTTGCTCAGCTTAGATAACAGATGATTAGCAGGAATGAACAAACAATTAATTTTGCATAACGTTCAAATAAAAATTAGCATTGCTTTCGTTAATAGTCACATTGCACATAGTCATTCTCGATTGCCGTTGGTTAAACATTTTCTGGACATAATTAATATAAATATGTGTAACAAATGGTTGAAAAGAAAAATAAAAAAAATGTAATAAATGAATAATGCTATTGATCATCAATTTCCGTTTCCTCTTTTCATTCTATACAATTACAGAAATATGAACAAAATATTGAGAAAAAATTAATCATATTTTCCAACAAAAAGATAATTGTTGCGTAACGTTTATGTTTTCTTATGAAGTTGATCAGCTATCCAAGAAAATGAATTTGAATGAATAAAACGAAAAAATTTCTCTCAATTGCAAATCAACTAAAGAATCTTGATGCTTGTTTGTCTTTATTTAATTTGACAGCTGAACAAATGCCAGTTGTGCCGTTTTAACATTTGCATTTGCATTTGTTGATAATGATTATGTAGATGTGTTAAGCAAAAAAAAAAGTAGCATAGCCAAATCTCTAACAAAATTGGTCGACTTTACAATAAAACTGTCAAACTAAGATCAACCAACTATCAGATCATTGACAGAAGTTAAAAAGCCCGCCTGAATGAAGTGAATAAATAAGAATCATCGACCTTAGCAGACGCCAGATTCACTAGCGATGACAACGAGTCGGTTGTTTGTAATTCAGATTCCATCATTGGCAACCATAACGCTGTCGATGTCCAGGACAGCTGTCAAAGTTTGTCACCAACTCTCTGTGATCACAGTTGGCTTGAACCATCGACCAGACGCCAACGTTGGCGGCTTCTTTCTTCATCAAGCACAGCTCAGACAATCTGAACAACTGAAACCAAGGTCAACGCTAGTATCAGATGACCGGCCGTAGGTTCAACACAGAAACGCTGCCAAATCGGATTGTACTTTAAATCAAACACTGCTTGAATTAGCTTACACAGTCCAGGTACCTTTGATTCGCGCCGCCTATGGCCTCGACCATACTCGACTGTAACTAATAATCTCACGTATTGGCGGTTTCAATTTTTTATCCTTTCCCAAAAAGCAACGACAACAACAACAATAATAATAATATCAAAAAATATGCATTTCAGTTTCTAATCTTTTGTCAATCATTTATCATCGATCATTATTCAGGTTCGTCTCCACTAAACCAATGGAGCCATTCGTTGTCCAATTGCATGACAAAGTCGATCTAATCTGTCCCCAGTATAAACGAGAAACGCTACCAAATTTATTGGAATTTTCAATAATTTACATGGTGAGCATTTTCTTCAACAATAGCAAAATCATTGTCGCTTATTTTTCTTCTTGTTTTCTTTGTTTAAATGAATAACATTTCAGGTTGACAAAGTTGGCTATGAATCATGCTCAATCAATTCCACCGCACGTTTGGTCGGTCTTTGTACAGTGCCTTATAAAAAGCAAGTGGTGACAGTGGTTTTCCGACGCTTCACGCCCAATCCCGGTGGTTTAGAATTTGTTCCCAATCAACGCTACTATCTAATTAGTAAGCTCATTTCACAGATTTGTTCACCATTTCCTCAACTAATAATGAATGCCATTGTTGAATGATGAAACAAAATGTTTACTTATTTCAATGAACATTTCACATCTCACATATTTGAAAGCTGCATTTTTTTTTCTTTCCTTCAGTTACTAACATATTCCATTTTTCGTTTAAATTACGATTGTAAAAAAATCATACAATTTTAAATAACGATGAACTAACGATATCGGGTATAATCTCAGAAGTGTGAAAGCATTGATGTGGTAGGTGAATGTGAAAAGTTTGCACCTGTTACGCAACATTGAAACAAAGTCACATTTAAACAGTACAAGGAAATGAGTTTTAGAAATAAATTAATTAAGTTGAAAAAAGCTGCCGCGTATGACTGAAATGACAGTTATGCCGATACTGATTGATACTGTCGGCAGAGGTTGTATAATTTGATGAATAAGTTAAAAATAATGTTGTCAATTTTTAGCTACTAGCACCGGTAAGATGGAAGGTATGCAAAACACCAATCTTGGATTGTGCTATTCGAAAAATATGCGACTACAGTTCGACGTCAAAGAAGAGAATTATCAACCTGTGGAAAGTAGTAAACTGTTTTACATAATTAATAATAATTATGAAGATATAGGAAAAAAAAGCAATTTCATTCATTTGTTTGAGGTAAAAATAAGCTTGACATCAATCGCACATCGACTAAACCGTTCATCATTTGGGATCAGCCCAACCACAGAGCCGGTGAAAATTCCAGATTTACATCAGAACCAAACTTTGCTTACAACAATCCTGTGGGAAATGATGTTTATTGGCCAGACAGTCGTTTCACTGCGCCAAAGCACAGAGCGAACGCGTATCGACCTGCTCGGCTAACTGAACGACTGAGTATTTGTGCTTGATGCAACACTTTCAGTGTTGAATCTGAATAACCAAATTAATTTATTTAGATGATCAAAATCAACAAAACAACAACGGCCATTCGAAAGCCAGTGTCTGCTCTGGTCGCTTGCAAAGCCTTCATTTACATCTTTTTGCCCTGAGCTTATTTTTAATTATTTCTCTGACTTGCTTAAATTAATATCGCTTGCCGTTCATTTTCAACTACTAACACGCGAAAACAAGATTTTCAAACACATTTCCTTCCTTATTCACATTGTTTGAAAATTTTTCAAAATACTCCATGCCGTTTATAATGCAAAAAAAAGAATTCAGTGCCTTCAAGCATTAAAAGAAATAAAAATTAGCAACAAAAATTGATAAACTTTCAATTTAACTTGCTAACAATCTGAAGCTAAATGTTCATAATTGTGTCAGTGAAGTGTGTAATATAAAAACCACTAGTACAAATAATCATTCTTCAACGAAACCCTGTTTTCAAAATCATTACCTATCGAAATTGTTCAAAAATGAGTATTTTTACCATTTATAGATAAAAAAAATGGGATAATGTCTTAAATCTGTCTTAAATCTGACAACTTTCAAAGAAGTAGCCTAGAAAAGAAAAGAAGGGAAGATGATACAATGTTTTGTCTCAATATTCAATACAATATTGCTCATAAATTTTATCATAGTTTAATAATTTTCTAGCAATCTGACATACGCACACCTCGGTCGCAACTAGGTCATAATCTTTTCAGTCAATAGCATTTGCAAAGATATAACTTTATCAATAATTAATTTCTTGCAACAGTAGCATTGCTGTTGAAGGATGATAGTTGAGAATTTTTGTTTTCACAAATCAATATCCCTTCATAAAATAAACAGTTCCTCGGCAAAATTGAAAACATTTTCCCAAGCCGAATGCAGACGATCAAAAAATCACTAATCGATCACTTGCAGTAAGCAAGTTGAGTTCCAGCTTGAAAATCGCTTTTTCAATCTAGCTTTTTCATTTCTGTTTGCAAATATACAATCTACTTGCTTTGCAGTCAGGTGAAATCAGGTCGTGTGTTCTCGTCGGCTCAAAAAATTTTGTTAATCCAACGCTGATTTGTGAGATTTGCAGTATGAAAACACGCTGAAGGCTAATTCCGGATTATCGCTAGGAAATTCTGGTTACAGTTGTGTTGGTATGTTTGCAAAAAGAAAACTTTTTTCCCGTCCCGTCAAAATTAGCCAGTTGCATGCTGAGCAATTTATCTTCACTATGATCAAAACTACATTGGCTAGACATTGTTGGAAAAGAAAAGAAAAAATGATATACACATATACATGTATAAAAAAATTATCGATATCGATGTTTTTCAAATTATCAGATTTTCAAGTATTACTATAGACCACCGTGATAGGATTGTCTCAAAATTGAAATTGAAGCCACTGTTGGGCAGTAAAAACGACTCATAACTTGCTTGCCTAATTGTTCAAATGAAAGTCTTTGGTAAATTCACTTATTTGCATAAGTATTCAATTATTGAAATCTCTGATCGATTGAGGCACTGAACGCAACTAAACAGAGAGTTCAACAAGGGAAAATTAAATCAAGCTGATCGACATTGCTTGCAAGAGAACACGGCCATCATGCCAGAATCACTGCTTATTGTTCCCAGATGGGCAAAATTGAACAAAAGCTTCAATCTTCATTACGTAAAGAAGAACCGAACGAGATGGACTTGAAAGACCGAAGTTAAGCATTTCAATCAAATATTATTAGGCAATGCCACTTGCATCTTTGCACATTGCGATCAACTGAACTCTTGTTCATCTACATGGGCAGTTGAAATTTATTATTTTGAACACACAGAATGACATAAATGAATTCACCAGTTCTGCACAACAGTTAATGTTCAGTGAAATAGACAAATTTCGCTTATTGCATGTTCATTTTCCCGTTTTAGAGAATTTACACAAGCTGAAGTGAAAAATTTACTTATGCAATCATTCGATAGAATCTTGCTCCCCACACGCAAACACGCAACCGTAGATACGCACAAACGTGCAATTATTATTTGCGTCTTTTGCGTAAGCGCAAAAAAGAAACATTTATATTTTACATTTATTTGAAATACTTTCTGTATGAGAAAAGTGTTTAATTTAAATTTCAACATCTGCACAAAACCTATAATCTACATTTCCAGATAATAATAATAATAATAATCCTTTCCCACTGAAGCTACCAGCTGCTGTATGAAACCTATCAAATATTCAGAAGCTTATTGTGCACCAATTATCAACACAACGGATTAACGCGCAGAAATGCAAATTCAATGCCCTTTCTTCGATCATATCGATCAGAGTTGCATGTAAATGAAGAAAATTATATTTAAAATAAATACGTCCAAAATTTTTTGTTTTTTTTCCAAAAATTCTTGCAAAGAATTTCCATTTACTACATTATTATCAGAATACTCACTAGCTGTTATTACTATTATTAACATCAAATGACACTGCACGTCAAATGTATGAATCATACAAATGTACTGATAAAGTGATAAGATTAAGAGAAAAACAAGCAAATATTATTTTCAATTTAATCATTCTCCAATCTGGACTTTATTTTGAAAACAATTTTTTGTTAGAGAAAACTAAGCAGCATTTAATAAAAAGGAAACATTTCCCAACTATATTTAAAATTTCATTAAAAAGGAATAGAAATCAAATTTATCAGACAAAAATGTCAACTTTCAAAACAAATGCCTCTGGCTGCCTGCTACTGATATGCTAAATTTATTTTATGACGATTACGCTACACATCCAAGTAAAATAAGGTTAGGACAATTGAATTATCATTATTGTTGTTGTAGTTGTTCTTGGATTATTGAACAGAATATTGTGACCAAGCTTATATAAAATTATAAACAAATATTATATGAAAAGTGAAAAAAAAATCTCAACTAAGCAAAATTCTGTTCATGCAACGGTTCATAAATTGCATGATCACATCATACAAATTTATGCCAAAATCGAACAGCGAGCAAAAAGGTGGCGCTAGTGTCGACACCTCCATTAGCCGACTGGCGTGGTGAATTTTCGACCAATCGGGCTAATTTTGTTGACCCCTCCGACAGAGTAGAGCTGTATATAAACCTATTAAACAATCCCCAGTTGCACCGCGAATCAGTTTGACTGCGCCTGAGAACCCTGAATTTACTGCTAGCTGACTTGATTGAGGGATAATTCTGTTTTTGTTTTACAAAAGTTAAAGCCAAAATGGCGCCCAGTGCGCTTGGCTGTATAATTCTCGCTCAAGCTTGCTGCTTCGCTTTGGCCAAGCAACTTGCTGACATATATTGGAATTCCACTAATCCAAAGTAAGCAGTTTTCTTTATCACTTTTCTCTTTGTTCGCATACACCATGCATGTCTGATGCAAAGAAAATATTTCTGCGTTATTTCTCTTCTACGTGCAATCAAATGCGAATGATTGAAAAATTTTCGAAAAGAATTCTTATCACAAATCGCGTATAACAAATTTGCATTGATTGCCTTCAAGCTGAAAATTGTTCAGAACATTTATATGCTTTCTTCTTGAAAACGGGTTCAAAAATTGTGCATAGCATCTCGACGACGATGATGCCGACGCGGAAAATTCGTTGACCTGATTTGAAAAAGTAATAATGTTGAGAATGAGTTAGAAATGGCCTCGACGTTTTTCAAAATTCACCTTCGACCTAAATAAGAGATGATTTCAAAAGTAGCTTCTTTTGTTCAACATGTCTCAACATGTCAGCTTATTACACATCGTGTGTAATTTTTTCCTTTGTGAATGAGTGAAATTCAAAAAAAAAAATATATATAGCCAATTGTAGAGTGAAAAATGAGACGAAAATACACTTTTCTTTTTTCTTTTTTGTAAAACAGATTCATTGCACTTCAAAATATTGTTCAGCTAAAAACCAGACTCTGGTTAATTTTTTCCTTTCCATTGAGCACAAATTAGTATGCGATAAGACTTCTGGCTCTAGTTGTCACAAAATGCTTTGTCAGTAATGTTCCGACTGGCTTCACTTCCTTCTGCATACCCACTTCAGTTGGTCGTAAAGATGTTCTTGGCGACGGTATGTCTCAGCCATCTGATTAGCAAAAACTGATTCACATATTTTCAGCTTCATTAATTGCAGTCATTGAAAGTTGCCTTTGCGTGACTAAATCACACACCTGCAAATCTTTTCTCCAATTACTATACTTGACTAAGCGGTGTCAATCCGACCTCAGGATGCCTGGCTTTTCACTTTTTCCCCATCTTTCTGTATTCACAAATTGTGTCCTCAAGGCCGGCCGCCTTTTGATCACGCGTCTTACTTTAGGCCAGTTTGTATGAGGATTAGCGGTTAACACAAATGGCTTACGCTTTGAACGACCGCGATCCGAAACTGATCTCTGTGTGCAAAAGGATCGCGTCTCAGCTGCTCGGCCATCTTATCACAAATAAAGCTCAAACACAAAGCAGTAGGGCATGTTTGGTTGGAAAGAAAAAAGCTCTAACTGTCCAGTGGCTAATTCATTTCTTCACTCAACTTTGCTTGCAATAGAGCAACTGAAATAAACTTGTTCACTACGGTTTCCACTACGGTGAATATAAAATAATAATACAACATCAGTAATAACATTGGGCAATAAAATATGAATATGGCAGAAAATTTTCCAGACAAGTGTTTCTGATTTGGACAACACCTAGCAATGGCGCAATGGCCTTTCAACAGTGGCGTGCTGACGTTTGCATTTGAAAAGTGACCAACAGTTGAACGGTCAAAATTTGACAGGTCGATCTGAGAAGAGATGCCGGTTTACCTTCACGTTTCACTTACTCTTCACTACTACTGATAAACACATTTACAGCTGAAGAAGCGCAACCTCGCAACCTTGAAACATATAGCCGTAACAATCCATTCGCATCGACGAACGCGAACAATTGAAAAAATTGCAAAAGCGGTGTTCACTTTCACGAAAATGCGTAAAGCTCAATTATAATGATAACAATAATCATCATAATAATAAAGTGATGACCATAAATTGAAATAAAGCAACGTAAAAAATATTTAATTCAATTTCCAAATATTAATTGTTCTATTGCTTTATTCCTTGAACATTCACAATGTTTGGAAAGGATAGAAAGTGAGAAATCAAAAGAATAATAAATAATAATGATCAATTGTAAAAATTTACTTTCTATCATCTATCTGCTGATTTGAAAATGGCTTGTATTGTTTTTTTTTGGTAATTTTCGGGTGGGTGCAGTGTAGTCTAGCTTTAAAAGTTTTTCAGTTTCTCGTTAGTCTGGAAATTGATGCACCGTGTCCAAATGCTTGATTTAATTGTTCAAACAATTGCATTCTTTTGAAAAAAAAATGGACAAATCTGATGAACCAAATGAATTCATTGCAATAAAGTAAAAGCAAATAGATAAATAAATAAATAAATAGTCTGCAAATGGTGCGGTTGTTTGTTCTTTATTGTAATTTGATGTTTGATTAGTCGTTAAGTATGGCTTAAAAAAGGGGTAAAAAAGCATTCACTGCTGAATAGCAGTGGTTGAGTATCAGAAAATGCCGATGCAACGTGGAACTGGTTAGTTTAGTTTAAGCAGTTTGTTGTTTTGCTACTTTAAAGAAAATTTTCCACTACTTTCACAGTTCAGCGTTTGAAATTCCAATTCCTCTCATTGCCGACCATGTTGATTTCATTGCTCATTCAATTCAAAGTGAAACAAAAATTTATATTCATCACCAGCATCAACTCCATTGACAACAGCTATTATTATAATGTACAAATTAAAATGATTCATCTGTAGAATGTGAAAGACATTTTTTAAATATTATTTTCTTCTTTCTTCTACATTTGAATCATCTGATTCAGGGAATTCGATTTTCAAATACAATGATGATTAACGATATGGTATTGACAGAGAATAGTTATTCAAGCATTAGTAGTAGAAGCAACTCGATTAATTAATTAATTAATTAATTAATCAGTCTGATGCGTCGTGATGAAAACTCTAACATGGTGAACAGTTTTAACTAAAGAACTTTGAATTATCAGAAAATAACAAAATCCCTTGTTTTCATTGGAAAAGAAAATGCAGAACGTGAAGAAAAGCTGATATTGAAAAAAATTTTGTTATCATCAATTATTGCATATAATATTCTGAGAATTCTGGTTTCCAGTATGGTCATCTTATCTATTAAATCGAGTGGAAAGACGCTGTTTACGTAAAAAGCTTTCCAATTAACCTTCTTTGATTATTATCATTTGGAAAGAAGCATTATGAAAAAAAAACATTATCAAACAAAATTGCTCACAAACTCCCTGTTGAATTCAAGCGTGTGAAAAGTCATTATTTGTGTTTTTTCCTTACTCATCTATCGTTCACCGATAAAGCAGATTTTCCACTCAATTCAACCAGTGTCAAGGTCCTTTTTTCATTTTCTGTTCGGTTAATTTACATTTATATATATTTATAATGAAATCAAGAAAAAATAATCATTTCGCAACAGCACATCGAAATTTACATGTATTCACTGGAGAAATCAGCGTCCAGGGTTTTTAATAATGTAGCTGATGTGAATTAGCTTTTCCCAATTGACACGCAAAGCTTTTTTTCGCTGACCGACCCTGTGGCTATTTGGCCGCCATCACGACGCTTCAATCAGGGTCAAATTTGAGATCAGGTCGATCTTGGTTCCGTTTCTCACGCCATGCCAATCTGCAAATGGCTCATTGTCCCAACTGGCCGCTTATTGAGCTTCACTATTAACAGAGTGGACAGCGCTAAACGTCCACTACCGTTTTTTTCACAGGTCTCCGGGAGAGTACAATGAGAAAATGCATGCACAAGTTTACAATATTTAGTGAACAATAGGCACAGGATAGACGGCGACGTAACTTCATTTCTCCCTCAGCAGGAGAAACAGACCTCGCCCAAGGACAAAAATTTCTATTTGCACTGTTCTGACGTCAAGGTCGTTTCCGTATCACTACCAGTTACAGCAGAGATTTGTTCTAGGTTCACTGCCAATAATGCTGGATTAATCGTCTATGCTGACATTAGAGATTCAGTGGACATTCATTGTCCAAAATATACTGACACAGTAACACAAGACAAAGCCGAGCACAGCATCATTTACATGGTAAGTTTTACAACTGAAGAGACGCTAAATTTAAACAACAATAACAACAGTAATGATGTTCAGCTTTTTGTTTCAATATAGGTATCTAAATTTGGCTACGACAACTGCATTCTTGATAAAGAACGCATAGTAGGCCAATGTTCGAGTCCATATGTCGACTCGATAATAAAGCTCACCTTACGTGAATTCACTCCAATGCCAAACGGTTTAGAATTCAAACCCGGCCACAATTATTATTTCATCTGTACGTTCACGTTTTGATGGTGATGTGGAAAAAATTGAGATGCAATTATTGTGTTTTCATTTTAGCGACCTCAGACGGATCAGCCGAAGGTATGCACGAACGATCCGATGGTTTGTGCAGTTTTAACAATCTGAAAATGCTGGTTCACATCCGGCGTGGTCGAGAAGACAATCACAGATCGTTGAAAAAGCAAACCAACATACATCATCCTCAGTGGTTACTGAAGTACCGCGACTCATTGCCTGGTTCAGCGACGACCAATTCTCCCGGTTCACAGATGTCCAACGACGTCGACAATGCTCGTCAAAAGACGTTGCCTAATCAGGATGTTGCCAAAGCAGAACAAACGAGGAGAACAAGCCGACCAGTGGACGACACTGTTGGCAGTTACCGGGTCGATGTACCGCTTTCAAATCGAAAGCTTGAAGATCTCGTCTATCCGAATACAGTTCTACGCAGGCAGCCTGAGGCGGAGTCGATAATATTGTATGAAATTCATGAGCGTAAGTGAAAAAATAATATTTTCATTGTTTATGAATTGAATTATTCTATTTTCAACATTTCATATATTGCAGTGTCCAATGGTGAACTCGAAGCACTCGGTTTGAGTAGCAGCAGCAAGGCAAAGCTGAAAGGGTCAATTCAATGCACCATTGTTGCCGCTGTTTCAGTATTGCTGTTCGCTATGAATTGGTCATCAGTTAACTTCATTGGTTGGTTAAGTCGAGGAGTTTTGTAAAAAAAAACAACATCAACAGAATATCAGGTGCTCATTTGTTTGCTAGTCACTAAAATGCAACACTGTTACTGGTGGTTATTCAGTTGAGCTTTCTTATTTGTCTTCTTTTCTTTCCTTCTTTCTCTCTCTCTCTCTCTCTCTCTTCTCTAACTGCTGCTGTTAATGTCATTCTGTTCATTTTCATTGTGCTGTACTTATAGATTTTCAATATCAAAATAAATACCTGGTGTCCAATATGAGAAATGTACATTGTTATTTATGTTTGCAGTTTATGATGATGATAAACTGTGCGGACTATGTGTGGTTAATAAACCGACATATTTCCCCAGACGACCGGAACCAAACCCGAGGGTCAAATTTCCAGACGTCGACTTATGGCATCGATTGGTAGTAATCTCATTTATACCAGGCTTGACGTGTGGTCATCGCCTGTCCACAACGACTTGCCGCTCTGATTGAAATTTGAAAAAGATGATGCGCCGGCAGCCGGCCGGCCACCTGCAGACATGCGAGTGAATCAATCAATCAGGCGCTAACTGGGCAAGAAAAGAGGGGGAGAAGATCGATAGTTTTGAAGAGGTGCAGGCTGGCCAAGCTGTGCTAACCGCAATCTGCACGCAACAACGCCCAAGGGTGATTGGTTGTTGAAGTGTCGTTGTAATGAAAACTGAGAATAAAGGGGGAAAAAACCAGCAGAACTGATCAAATCAGCCGTCAGATTTCAATTAAGCCACTAACGAACGGTTGAACTGTCTGGAACAAAACAGACGATTAAAATCAACAGTTCTACAAATCATCATCATGAACACTGCACCATCTTGGACTGCTGCTAATTCGACATGTTCAAATCGATCAAACGAAGCCATACAATACAGTAGTCATTTATTTAATCAAAATTCTATTCTAATGCAATCTTTGTCCACTCTGTTGGTTAATTTATGCCAACGAAGATCAAATTCTGTTTACATTTAATCATCACCTCTGAATCCGTTGGTTAAGGTGGGATGTTTTGTGATGCACTCACCCATAACAGATCGTTTACTTTGCGTACACGCAAAGCAGAAAGACAATTTTCCATTTTCTATACTTTTGGTTCGCCTTCTTATATGTTATACAAAACAAATTTTTTAATGCCAAAATTTACCTACCCACTGATGCAAACAATGTTCAATTTTCCACTATTAAATTTCACACAAAAAAAGGCTATTGGAATACTTTGTGAAAAAATTAAATTTCAGCACTGCAAATTGTCAATAGCCAGTTCGAGGAAATGCTGACGATCAATCAGTATGAAATCAAAAGTTTCGTCGAAATGTTAAAAATAGATACTGTGAAAATAAGACGAAATTCACTTTGTACAATTCCACAACTATGTTCTTTCAAAATTAGTCACCAATATTCATTGTAAAGTTGCTCAAACTTTGAAAAATCAAAATTCGGCAAAAGTAAATTTCAATTACCGAAATGGTTTCAGGTTATTCTAATATTGATTTTAAATTAGCTTCCGGGTTAGAATCATTTCTTACTAGAAATGATAAATGTGCGTACGAAGTTCCAAACAAACAGACAATTATACCCTGATGAAGGCTCTGAATTGACCATTATACAGTAGACAAACAGCAGTAAATAGATCATGCTACTAGCATAAAAAGAGAAAATTATTTGCCAGTCATAAATTAATTTTTCAGTTAATAATTACACTACAAATGCATGTTTACGCAGTAATAATATTAATAATTTAGTAAACAGTTACTAACTATTCACTGTCAATACTACATCTCTAATCATCATTGTACTTGAAAATCAAATTCCCTGAATCCGATGATTCAAATGTAGAAGAAAGAAGAAAATAATATTAAAAAAATGTCTTTCACATTCTACAGATGAATCATTTTAATTTGTACATTATAATAATAGCTGTTGTCAATGGAGTTGATGCTGGTGATGAATATAAATTTTTGTTTCACTTTGAATTGAATGAGCAATGAAATCAACATGGTCAGCAAAGAGAGGAATTGGAATTTCAAACGCTGAACTGTGAAAGTAGTGGAAAATTTTCTTTAAAGTAGCAAAACAACAAACTGCTTAAACTAAACTAACCAGTTCCACGTTGCATCGGCATTTTCTGATACTCAACCACTGCTATTCAGCAGTGAATGCTTTTTTACCCCTTTTTTAAGCCATACTTAACGACTAATCAAACATCAAATTACAATAAAGAACAAACAACCGCGCCATTTGCAGACTATTTATTTATTTATTTATCTATTTGCTTTTACTTTATTGCAATGAATTCATTTGGTTCATCAGATTTGTCCATTTTTTTTTCAAAAGAATGCAATTGTTTGAACAATTAAATCAAGCATTTGAACATGGTGCATCAATTTCCAGACTAACGAGAAACTGAAAAATTTTTAAAGCTAGACTACACTGCACCCACCAGAGGCAATATTTCTTCAAATAACGACTTTTGAAAATTACCAAAAAAACAATACAAGCCATTTTCAAATCAGCAGATAGATGATAGAAAATAAAATTTTACAATTGGTCATTATTATTTATTATTCTCTTGATTTCTCACTTTATATCCTTTCCAAACAAGATAGCAAACCAAATTCTGAAAATTTTCATTTTCACTCCAAAAACAACCAACATATTTCTATATATCTGTGTTCAACCAAGTAAGAATTTTTCTGATCATTCTTCACTGACATCAGAACAAAAAGAAACAAACTGCTTTTCGTATTATCGTTGCCCAGAAGCAGCATCAGCATTGCGGATAAATCAATCAATCAATCAATCAGTCGATCAATCACTATGCTATGCTATTAATAGCAAATAGTATAAAGTGAAATGCTTTTCTGAACAACAATTTACCCCTTTGGACATTCGTTGTGAATGAAAGAATGGATACTTTATGCAGAAATCTTTGTGCATTCTTTTTTTTTCTTTTAAATAAATTCAACCAAGTTCTCGACACTGGAAACAGTGGCAAATTGCTTTTTGAAGCCCACTTGAACAAAAAGATTGCTTGCACAACAAAACTGGTCCTCAATTAGCCTATGCAATTAATCCAATTAGGTCTGCCATTACAGTGCATCTCAACATTTGAACAAGAAACCCCGAAAACTTGAACAGAACAAACAAACATTGACAACAAGAAAAAAAAAGCTTGCTAGCCAAAAAGTGAATAAATAAATGATCAACAAGCACAATTTGTTTGTACTTTAAGCTTGTGTACACACAGATTTGTATTAATTAATTAATTAACCAAAGTTATGAATAAGTTGTGCAATCTGAAATATTGTTTTGGCTTTTTGCTCAAAGAAACCAGCAAGATGGAACAAGTTGGAAAAAATGTTTCTCGCAATGATGATTCATCCACCACCACCACCAGAAGCAAGCAAGTAGTCAGTAGGCAATCAACTTGTTCTCGTCGCTTCGCCAGATGCTGTGCAAGCAGAGAAGCAAGCAGGCAGAGTTCTGAGCACATGAACGAAAATCAAACAATTTTGTCCGTCCTTTGTAGCTATTTGCTGTTACAAGAGCAACATTGGATACTCGGTTGCTCAATTTCGGCTCCGGCGTTAATCTGCACTCGCGATGGTGCAGTGGCCAGCAGAAGACCACGCACGCCACTTGACATTGCAAAGTGCTTTGCAAGCGGATCGGCACGTCGATCTCAAAATGCGTGCACCGTCAACTTTTCCCTGCCCAATCGTTGACGCAACCAATGACCTAAGCGGATTAAACATACCACTCGAGCATCCTGTGGCGGCAACCGTCCATCAACATGCGGCCACAAGCAGCCAGACGAGTCAACACTAGCTGGCTCCATCGCAATTGAAAAAACGGACGATCGTCACAATTCTCGGCACAATGTTTATTGTACGTTTTTTTTCATCGATCCAATTACTGTTGGATGAAAAGACAACTTTGAAAGGTCCATTTCCATAGCTTTTTGTTTTGGCCCTTCTGTTCGACGAAACTCTGACATGCACACTGTGGCTGAGTCGTCAAAGACTTCGCCTCCAAAGCAGACAGACGAGCACAACGGACTGCGTCGATTTCAATGCTGGTCAGGTGATCGTCTCCGCATGGCGCGGCACCGACGGCACAATGCGATCACCTACCGCCTGCGGTCGCTGTTTGGCCAGTTCGCTCAATTCGCGTGCATACAAATACAAGCGGGTGGTCTTCCATCATTCTGCACACTATTCATCAACATTCAACTCGAAAAGGCATCTCCCAGCGGGCGCCACGACCCTGCACAATGTATTCAACTTGTTCAAGCACCTGTACAAGCACCCTTTCGACAAGCACTGATGACGCTCAAAGCAACACTTCAAGTTGAAAATACAAAAAAAAGTGGACGTATAAATTTTGTTTGCACACAATATGATGGGCCAAAAAAAACATTCACAATTTTCAACAGGGTAGCATATTTTTTCTTTTTTTTGGTCATTTTAAATTTTACGGTCAATTAATTTCTTTTCATTCTTTACAACATTGATTTCAACAACACAAGCGACAGTAAAAAAAAAATAATATCATCCATCTGGTGATCAATGTCAAGACCAACAGCAACAACAACGACGAACAATTTTTCCCATTACACGACTGACTCACAATTGCTGATATCAATCTTTATAAGACAAAAACAAAATGTTTCTCTCGATGACTATGCAAGCAGCTGTCTGTTTGTTTGGAACTTCGTACGCAGTAGTACAATTAAAGCAGAAGATGATGAAGCAAAATTTTCAAAAATTCAAATCTTCACACTACTGGAAAATTTGCCTCTTGACAAGAGAAAAATATTTCTTCCTTCCTCCCCCCCCTCTCCTAGCAGCCCCAACATTCAGTTCAATAAAAGCAGAATGTTGATGATGAATTGGAAAAGAAGCCATTTTTCAAAAGAAACTGCTGCCAAAATTTCGTTTCAAGCTTAAATTTGAGCTTGTCATGAGAGAAAAAAAATCCATTGGCCAGTGTGATATTGAAGAAAAAGCACCTGACGTTGGATGTTTCGGCCAATTTGGAAGAGAGTGGAATTTTTTGGAACTAGGCTCGCGAAACATTTGGCAAATCTTATTTTTTTTTCTGATCAATGAAACAACAGCAACATGCTGTTGAACAACAACAACAACAACAGGGAAAAGCAGAGAAGAAAGAGTAAATGAAGAATAAAGAGCAGCAACAACGATAACGATTGTCATCAGTAGTTTGTTGAGCATATGAAGCTTGTTGTTCCGTTGCAATTAAAATCGACTTAGCCTCCGGCTGCACCTGTCATCTGCTGTACTAGCATCAATCTGCTTGCTCGTCAGAGTTTCGAGCTGACTTTAAAAACAAGCCGCCCAACTAGCAAGCACCTGCTGATTTTCCATAAAATGATAAAACCATGTAAAAGAAAGAAGAAAAGGGGAGAGAGAGGAGGGGAGAGAGAAAAAATAAAAGAGATACCTGGTGCGCAAAACAGGATTGACTATCGGATTAGTGATTGGCTTCACTTTTTTTCACTGTTCGCCTTTTACACAAAATCCGACTAATTCTCTGACCTCAGCTGAACTAGGTTTCCTCAAACTAATAAGACTAATTCAGACGCCAAGGTTTAAGTCGAAAATCGATTCTTAAAAAGGTAAAAATGTCCATTCATCTCTGAAAATCGCCCAGAAGCTTTCAACAATCAATCATCCTCAGCTTTAACTTCTTTTACAATATATACATAAAGCAAGCTTCCCCAAATTTTATCACTACAATACATAAATAACAGTTTTTTTTTGTAAAATATCGATCTTGTGGTCAAAATAGCATCTAACTATGTATGAGAAGTTTCAGAACGCCACGACGTCAATTTGAATAGATAGTAGTTGATAAAAAAAAAGGGAAAGAAATAAAATTAAATAGAAAAAGAAAATTCGACTACAAATTATTGACAAACGGCAGGCAGCGGTGATGTGCAAAGTTGTAAGAGAAGTTCATTTAAAAAATAAAGAAGAAGCAACTACTAAATAAAGTATAAGTAAATCTTCACTAGTGCAGTTATAAATAAGGAAGAAAAAGCCCGCTCACTGCAAACAACGCTGAACTAGCCTGCAGTCAGTGGTCACTTTCAAAAAGCAGCTGGTCAACCTAATTGTTATGCGAAGCGAGAAAAACTATTTTCAACGCCTGAACGACTAAAAACAGATCCAGCTGAACGAACCGCGTGCGTTTGCACTCAATTAGCCGCTAACTAAAACGATACCTAACCAATACAATAAGATGGGATACAAAAAAATTTGTCAAATCGGTCCATCTTTGCACCTGTTAAGCCTAGTCAAAAGAAAACCACTTCACATCACGCCAATACGGTGACAAAACTCTCTCATCAACAGTTAAGAAAAGCAGAAAACCCTTCTTCCTGCTTTATAAATATTAAATTGTCGAATTGATTAAATTTATAAAAAAAAACTAAATTAATAATGCATACAGTAAATAAACAACTGTCTGTGTAGATGAATCAGTGGGTTTTCGTTTCATCTTTATGTCAAAGCAGATTGATAACAATCAACTGATGTCAGAGGACGTAAATCTGCACAATGCAAGGACAAAGCAAGCGTCCATTCGGCGCCTTTTCACTCATCCACCATCGGCACGCAATTTAACAATTTCGACATTTTGATCCAACATGGCGCCATCGATAGTACCATAATTTACGACCTCGATAGCCATTTTGCCCTAGCCACCATAACAGCTTGTTGATGATCAGTCGTAAAAAAGTTACTACAGACAATAAGAGGGATTTGACCGTGGCGTCATATTACCCACTACTTTATTGTTATGTTTGCATTATTTGTAAGAGAGGAGAGTTCATTTTTAAGAAAAAGACACAAGAAATGTAATTACAAAGACCGCAGTAAGTGATCTAAATTAATTTATGCAAAATATACGCATGGAAAGATAAAGAAAACAGGTCAATTAGCTGCAGTTTAAATACTGACCTCTCAGTGAAGTCAACTTATTATGAACAAAGAGGAGAACAATTTTTGCTTTTTTTTTTGCCTTGACGCGCGCTTTATTTCCAGTTGATGCCGCCTACACACACACACACACACAAACATGCCGCTTCGGTTGCATTAAACGTTTGCTCGATTTGTTGTGCCTCGCTCGCGGTGATTGGTCAGTTGGAATACAAGCTCCGCCTACGCAGAAAAAGCGCGCGAAGCCATTTCACGTCGACGGCAGTTCATTGTGTTTGTTTTTTGCCTTGCGAATCGCGGGTGCTGCTGCCTCTCTGGCTTTGGCTTTTTACAATTTTCTTCTGCTTACAACGACAAGCTTTCTTCATTCACTGACCGAATCATTCAAACACTGACCACTAGTGACAATGTTAATGCTGTTGCTGTTGTTCAGCTTTTCGATGAGCTGTGTCGGCCGTCAGCTGCCCGATGTCTTTTGGAACTCAAGCAACCCGATGTAAGTAGTGTTGACCACTTTTAAGTTCTTTTCAGTATTATAATAAAAAAAAAGAAAATGGCAGGTGTCCACTGCTGGACCCATAGCTCAACTGATATATACAGCTTTGAGTATAAAAGCGGCAGCTTTAACCATTCCCATATTTGGCCCTCTTTTGAACAACTGCCATTTTTTTGTCAAGTGCTCTTCTACTGGTGCTTGCACTCCAGGTCGTCCGGTACCATTTTCACTGCTCCATATTTAGTTTTGTCCATCTCTATATCTCTCATATACATTACTGATAATGAAACAAACATTCTTTTCTCCTCTAGTTTTCATTTGAATTGCTAATTTCATGAAATCGAGAGAAATTTTTTTCGATTTTCATTTTGCTTCATTTTCCAGTTAGCTAAAAATAGCAACGGAATGCTGTTGTTATTATTACTTTCTCTCGCTTTCTCTCTGTTGGTCGGGTCGCCGCTGAATCTTCCGGCTCGAAGCGACCGGAAACTTGATGTTGTTTGCACGATGAACGTTGTGTTTGAATTTGTCCTCGCGTGCCCACTTCCCGTTATCTGATTGTTTTCCAAGCAGTGAATCTGTGGAACCATGACCCTAGCTCGTAAGCGTGAAAAATGCCTACGCTGACCCTTGCTAGTTGCCTTTTTTTTAAAAAAAAGATCAATCCGTTTACTTTTCTATTGTTCAAGAGGGCATGCATACCTCCCTGCAGCTAGTGGAATTTAGCTTTTCGTTTATTCTTGAGAAAAAGAAGAAAAATATAAAAATGGGCTCGTCACAGGGGTGGCAATCTTAACAGTGAAAAGCCTCTTTCCACTCCTATTCATCACAGCTGCGTGTGTCAGTGTTTGATTTGCTTGCTTACTTGCTTGTCGAGAATTTGAAAATGCGACTACGCTTGACATAGTTTCAAAAATCAGTTTACATGTCAATTTATGCGATATCGTGTGAAAATTAAATATGTATAGTCAAATTTTCCAACATAATTTAGCTTGAGGAAACGAATAATAATAGAAAGAACAAAATAATAAATGAATACAAACAATCTCAGTTTAAAAGAAAAATCTATTTTTGTTTAAGATTTCACTCGCCGTCTGAGTCTGCTTCAATTGAAGCAGAATTGATGGATTCGTTGGAAATTATTTGCCCACTTTACAATGACACGGTGACGCTTGATCAAGCCGAGTACAGCATCATTTACATGGTTTCTGAGTACGGTTTTGAAAACTGTTTACTGGACGATGAACGACCGGTCGGTCAATGCTACAGTCCGTATACAGAAACAGTGATCAAGCTAATTTTCCGCGAATTCACTCCACTACCAAACGGTCTTGAATTCGAACCTGAGCAAACTTATTATTTTATAAGTGAGTTCCATATATATATATATCTGCACCATTTTTAATTTTGTTTTACAATTGTTGTCATTTTTCCAGCAACATCAGACGGCTCTGTGCCAGGTATTCACGAACGTAAAGGTGGACTGTGCTCGTCGGCTAATATGAAATTTCGCGTCCGCATAAAGCCGACAGCGAACAGCTTCAAACAAGCAATCAAAGAAGCGCGGCCAGTGGTCAATTCAAAATTGAAACCCGACCGCGCGAAATCCACTCCGACCACCGTGCACCAACAGTCGATGGAAGAAAATTCCAACTGGGCGGTCAATTCGAACGACTTAATTGAAGATGCTTTCCGTCACAGTTTGCCATTGCAAGCCGAAACTGATCAGACGGAAAATAACAATTTCATCATACCGGAAGTTTCCATTTATCAATTGAACAGTCGTAATGAGATGGAAAAACCATGGAATCACCATGCACCTCGGCCACCGTTGATTCTTTACGAAATTCACGAAGGTAAAAAGCTAAACGATCATTTTGAATGCTTCAATTAAGATTATGTAATTTCCAATTTCAGTAGTGAATCAAGACAGCCCAAATTCGTTGTTTGCCTACAGTCACAGCAATGCTGCAAAATTGTCGACTTGGATGATGTTCACTTTTTTCACATTAACAATTTTCATTGCCCACTTTGGACAGAGTTGCTGTTGATGATGTCTGGGATGAAAGCTGTTCAAACCCAGTGAACCAATTTCAGCTAGTCTTCTTCGTGTTTTTCTATATTTTTTTGTATGCCATTTTTGGGCAACAGTATCACTTCCGGTTGATTGTTCAAAGCGGGCCTTGCAAAAATTTGCTCAACCAATAGTACCCCATTCGGTAAGTCGTTTGTTTATTTTCCAGAATTAGGCTAGTTGTTTAAACAAATGATAAGATTAAACGTTTCAAATTCGTTTGCTTAGAGCTTTTTATTAATCATTTTGCATTTTTCTCTTCTGAATCATCGTTTTCAAATGTTCTTGTTTTTCTTTTTTTTTTTTTTGAATTCAGTTTTCATTTCAGCTGGATTACTGCTTCTTATCATTTCTCTTTGGGACAATACAGGCACCGCCTTGATGCTGGCAATGGTGAATTTCTACTTTTCCTGTCTGCCATATGCACATGAGGCCGAATTGCATTTTAGTCACTCTTGTATTGTATTGTTTTTATTATATGTGTATTTTTTTCTTTCTTTTCAAATAATAAAAAGCTCGAATTTTGTCATCGTTAATGTGGACAGTGAGTTGGGCAGGAAACGGAGGCCGACAAAAGCGACCCGCTCATTATTGTCTCAGATTTCAACGCTTATTGTACAAAACTCGTCGTATATGCAAAAAAGAGGCAAACTGGCCCGCTTGTACTTGACCAACACAATGCACCGTCTGCAAGCCGAGCGGATTATACAAATCCTCACTAACGGCAACGTTCATTATTATTCGCAAACCTTGTTAGTCGGCATTGGCTATGTGATACGCTCTTTTGCGGAAAATTAAAAACCCCAAGTCAAGAAGTGAAGGACATTTATCGTCGGGTCAGGTCGGTATTTAGATTTAGTGATGCGCAGATGAAAGTAATAGACGAAAGTGAAAATTCAACATCATATATATATATGTATATGAATCAATTTTTTCGTTTTCGCAATACTGACTGTTAAATCATGCTTTGCAAGCATTTCCACGCGTTGAATAAACAAAATATTCTATCCACTCAGTCAATTATCATCATAATCATAATTTTGCTTATGCAATTTCTTGTTCCATTCTTTCCACTTGATGACATGTAATAATTTAAAAATTGGAATACTCATTTGATTTGTAGTATAATAAAACAACAATAATTATTATAAAATTTTGTCGGTTGCTTTTCAGTCATCATCATCATATTTGAAGCAGCTTTTTTCATTCCAGTGGACAATTGGTGATGACAGTTTTTTCTTTTTATTACAACTTCATCAAATGCAGCTTGACGAAATTGAATATTCAAGTTTTCCATTTATCTCAGGTCAAGCATTACTTAATGCTTGTACAAAAAAGTAATACAACAGCGACTGCTTGCATTGAGACGATTGTTGCAAAAAGTGAAAAGCCAAACTTCTTTCATTCGAGGATCGACTTGATTTTGAAAAGACAATACCAAATCCTGCTGAGAGTGGACCGGTCAACAGTGTTCAAGCTGTGTTTAGCAACTTGACGTAATAATGTCGACATCAAAGCAAATCAAGCCAATTCCGCAATTGCACAATGCAATGGGCACCAGGGCTTTGTTCCGGCGCCATGTTGCGTTAAAAACAAACCGCTGACCCAAACTTTGGCTTAAATCATTGCGTGCCGTTGCAGTTGGCATCCACATATCTCATCTAGCCATCTTTGATCCATCCAAGCGAAGATTGACCGCTGCAATGCGATCCAAACGAACTGTCAAAGCCGGTCACAGTCGCAGTTGGACACTCGACGACGACGCATCTTATCAATTATCGCCACTGGATGGGATAAAGGAGGGCCCATTGATGGTCACTTATTTGCTAGACACGGTCCATCACCTGCTAAGCGATGCATTTGGTGCAATTGGCAAACTAGTAGCGACGGTCTATTATTGTGCACCACTATAGAATGCAGTTTCTCAACCATTTTACGACACTTGTCTCCCAAGTACTCTTGTACTAAAGCAAAACCATGTTCCGGTCGCTCGCTTCGGTAACATGCTGTCATAATTGGGGTCGAAAACAATAATCACCACAGGCAATGGCATGCGGACATTGACACGCGAGCAACGTCTGCTCTTGCACAATCTCATTCCCAACCGCCCGTCAACTGACCATCTCATATTACAAAGCTAATGAGCAGAGGCGGTCAGACGAAATGAATTTTACGCTAACCAAAACTGACAATGGTTCCGCAGCTGGTCTAGTCTGACTGGTTATTCGATCCACGCACCCCCTAACTATACATTTGTCACCACATTCGTATAATCGGTCATCTATTGGGCGTGAAACTGCAATGGTAGAATACATCTAATTATAAATCATAGGCAAATGAAAAAACACGCATACTTGTGAAAATAATTCATAATCTCCATAAATTACAGCTCTACAAACTTTTTCTTCCAAAATTTGCAAATTATTTGTATAATTTTAAATTAAAAAAAAAGAAAAAGAATTTTCTTTCATTCATGTTCAACCGATGCTTTCAAATTTAAATAATATTGTCACAGGAAATAGTTCATCTGTATTGTATGGGTGAGTTATTTTGTAGAAAATTTTCCAATATTGAAACAGCGATTCTTTCAATTCCTGTATTTGCCGAACATGTGGAATTTATTGCCTGTCCCGTGACCTGAATGGAAGTTGGCAGTGCTGCCGCTACGTATCGGATAAATGTCTTCGCATAGTTCACGACCTGAGATCGTCCATCAAAAAGAAGACCCCATACAGATTATTCACAGACGACCTCAGCATAGGAGAACAACACTGACATTTATTATTTTCCATTATAACTGTCGAGCAATGTGTGAACGCTTTGTAGAAGATATGATTTATTAATGCAATATAGCCTTCTGTACAAACATTCATATAGACCTTGGATTTACTGCATTTTCAATGAACATATATCACTTTTAATGTTACAAGTTGCTGCACACTTGGCGTAACCAACTCTACTGCTACCCTATTTATTAATAATTGCTATTCCACACATATGCCCCACCATCATTTACTCCAAGACAAACAACAAATATAACCGAAGGCTGATGAAGAAACGACGCATTGAAAAACTACTGTAAACCACTACCACCAATACACTAGCACTCAACAACCTTATTACAATATTTCACACATTTTCCATGGACCGCTAACGCAAACAAGGTAAGTAAATAATTGTGAAAAATAAATGGAACCTTAATATGTTTAAAACAAAAATACTTCTGACATTAAAATTCAACATCCATGAAAACGAACACCGATAACTGTATGAGGAATCTTATTCAAGAAAAAAAAGAAGAAAAAACCACTTATTGCCATAATAAATCAAAATGTACTTACCATTTTTGATGATGTATTTGAAATGATTGTAGTAGAAATGGTTGTGGCAGAAATGGCTGTAGTAGAGATGACTGTACTGTACGACGTGAGCGGCAAATGAAAATGTACTTCTACAATAATAAGTTTATCACGATTAACAGTTAAAATTTTCTAACTAGAAACAGCAATCAATAACTTTAAAATATTTAAATTCTATAAAAAAAACTTATCAAATATGAAAACAACGTCATTCTATTATTTCGTTTCAAAATACAAGAACGAAAAATTTCAGTCAATGTAAAAAACAACAAAGTGCTCAGGTTTAGCATTAAATTTAGTTGAATTTCAAAAAACTTTCATAATAGCATTATATTTATGATTTATAACAAAATAAAAAAAAGAAAACAATACGCAATCGTCGAAATAATCAAAAAATTGAAAATGAAAAACTTATGTTGAAAGAAAATAGAATTGATCCGTCCACATTTATAATATGCTGATAAATTATTTGGATAATAAATAACAACGTATAAACATGTAACAGCCAAAAATATTAAAAAAAAATTTTAATTGGAAATAAATTTGCTTAAATAATTTAATAATACATTTTCAACACTGCCCAAAAAGTATACAGTTGAATTTACTCATGTTGACGATTTTTCAACGAAAATCAGAAAAGATTAACGATAATTATTTGTTAAATCAACAAAATATTAAATAAAATACTTTAAAATTTAACTTTTCATTTTAATTAAAAAAATAAACCTACTTATTCGACAAAGCGCATGTTAAAATACACTTCACTTTTTTTATTCAGCGACTTTGTTGACAAGAAAGCGAATGCAAATTTCAATTTGAAATGGCCAATTAAATTGCACAAAATTTAAAAGTTGGCAATACAGTATGCGATCACAAACAAAAGTACAAAAGGCGCATTTATTTCGATAAAAAATAGTTAAAAATGAAAAAAATATTAAATTATGTCTTCATATTGCCAATAAATTGCTCTGCTTTACCGAAAATGACAAATCGACTGTGTGCATCAGTCAGTCGAACAGTGAAAATTAACAAAAGAACAAACTCGAATAAAATCGTTTGAAAATATTTAAACTTTTAAAATTGTTTGAATGAATAAATTATAAAGTCAATAATACAATTTATGAAACAAAAAACTGAAAATTTCAATTTATTTCACATTTATTTTACAAAAAACAAATGTATAAAAACTACCAGATTTACGCGCCAATTTTTTGCATCTAATTAATTAACGACTGATCTAGATTTTATAGAGCATAAATTTAAAAATAAAACTATTAAATAAACATTAATTTTTAAAAAATGAGTGAAGAATAAGAAAAAAATATGATTTATAACTTTAAATTGCGTGAAAATTGGTTGAATTTGCAGAAATGGATTGTGTGTGAACTGTCAGTCAAATAATGCAAAGTTGAGCAAAGTTATTGAAAACCATTTTTTGCCAGTTAAAATATGGTTTAACATATAAATCAACTTACCAACTTGATTTTGAAAACCACAAAGTGGAAATTGAATCATATTTTTCATATGTTCTTCAAAAATACTACCAGTCCACAGTTGCCAGCCAATTTTTGCATACAGTTACTCAAAAATTCAAAAAGTTTTTCTTCCGCAGTTACAGTATGGATTTCAAATTGTAAGTAGAGTCGTTACGTTCACTTAAACAACAGAGAGAATAGTTTAATTATAATTTCATGCAAGATTTTATTTAATTGATTTCTATTTACAAAAATTGTAAAGTAGATTCTGTGCCTGCCGCCACTGGTGAAAATATTGCAAATTAGCCGACGAATTGATTAACAATTTTTGTTCAGTGCGCCTAGAAAGATGCGGGAAAATTGTTAATAATTGAATACAGTAAACTGTTTTTTATTTTTCAAAAAATCAACAGGAAAAGTGAGAGCAAAATTTAAAAATAAAAATTTATTTATATGAAAAAAAAGAAAATGAACAACATGTCAAAAGTGATTCAATAAAAAAATGGTGAGTTCATATTTTTTTTTTTTGAATAGACGAGATGAGACGAGAAGAAGAGAATGCGCGATACGGGTTGCTCTGGTTTAATAAGTGTACCCAACTCAACTGTCTTCGCAGTTTTCCCAAAATTGGCGCAACGTTTCAACCGGCAGCTGTGGTTCAGCGTGCTTTCCATCCTTGGGATGCCAGTAGAGACCCTGCTTGGCTCGCTGTTCGAGCAACACACTGCTTCGGTGAGCTCGTTTCCTGACTGGCGGTGGAATGGTACTGTGCCGTCGATTTGGTCTACTGAACGAACGCCTGGGCAGGGGGGCGTCGGACTTGGTCGGCCAAGGAAGACGGGCCTGGGGCGGTGTTCTGGTGTTGCTGAACACGCCGGCAAAGGTGCCACTGAAGCTGCGACGCATGGCTGGCTCGCCGACCTCTGGGCTCGCTTGCACCGAGGCGTCGGCTGAGCTGAGCCTTATGCCGGACTTGAAGAACTCAGCCAGACGACTGTCGTACTGGGTGCCAGCAGACCGTCGCCTGTCGAACAACCTGGTCTGGGTGGCGCGTACGCGGGTCCGGATGCGGTCGGTTTCCGTGGCCTGGTCGACCGGTTCGTTTTGCAGACGATTGATTGTCTGTATCTCCTCTTCGATCATCTCCAGCAGCTCGGTAATCGTCGCTTGATGGTTCAGCTTCACTACGGACGTTTGCATGATCTCGTCAGTTTGATGTTCGTCAGGTTCGGTCTGCGATTCGGTGTCGCACGTCTGGGCAGGCTCCGTCTGCACGGCGTGGCTCATCTCCTGCGGCTGCACGAGCAAGCCGACTTCACAACCCGGAACCGCGACCGTCTCCATTGACCGACACCGAGCCTGTTCAGTCTGCATCTGCCTTTCAAGCCGGTACTCTTCAGGTGTGGTCTGCGTCAGACAAGAGCTGCTCATGTCGGTCAGTCCAGTTTGCGACGTGGCGTCGACGAACACGTGCCTTTGCAACGCCTGCACTTCACCGTAAAACTCCGGATCATACGAGATGTCGTACAGTACGTCGGTCGGTTCGAGTTCAGTGTCCGTTTCCATGTCCAACACCACTGCAGGAACGTCACTCGACCGCCTTCTTCCGGACATCAAGTCTGACGCTTGTTGCTGCTGCGCTTCAGGAACAAAAAGCGTCGGCAAGCCGCTGTCCGGGTCCAATTCCTTGAATGCATCTGGCAAATGAATGCCGTGCGCTTCGGCGGCGTCGGTGAACCGTTGCAATATAACTTCTTTTTTCTCTTTGCTAAAGTAAAATCAACAACTTTAAACTTTTCATCAATTCGAACTTTATTTTCTTTATTCTCACTGTATCAGTACGCCCACGCGTTGAAGTTCCAACTCAAGCATAATTGATTTAAAAAGAAATTGTAAATATTTATATATTTTAAAACTTCGTTTTCATTTTATTTAAACTTCAACTTGAAAGGTTTAAAATAATTAATTTTCAAAACAACAGAGTAGCAACAAATGCAAATGTACAAATTTGTTCATTTCACGAGAGGAAACAAAAAAATATACATGTATTCACGATAAATACACAATTTTTGACATTTTAAATGAAAAGCTTGCCATTAAAACGATGCGCCTTAATCACCAGAGAGTTTGAAAAAGCACGTAAATAATTTGAATAATTTCCTCAAAAAATAAACATTCTTCTTCATCGCAATGGGGAAAAAATATGCCCCAACTTCATCCGGCAGGCTAATTTAAGCAAATGCCAAAGTTGTACATCGGTTAAAAAAATGGTTTATTTTTAAAGCATAAGTTGAAGAGTGAAAACAAATGAATCTTTGATCGCTATTTCCGCGCTGACAACTGTTTCAACTTAACAAACAAATTTCCAATTTGAAACCAAGCAAACAAAACAAACTAACTAAGAAAGAATAAACTGAAGCCGGCTATTGTGTAGGATTCTGCTGTATGAAAAAATTTTTCTGCAAAACTTTTGCAGCTTTTTTAAATTTAACAATTTATTCAAAATTTAATAAAATAAAAAAAATAAACTGATTTTTATTTAAAAATAAATGATATCATTTTGATTCGATTCGATTAATTGAATGCTTGAATTGATCCTTTGAACACGTATACTGTACAGCAATGTATATGCACAGGTACAGTATTTTTGTTTGTTTATGATTGATCAATAATTGAAGAAAAAGTACTTTTTTTCCCAAAAACTCATATTTTGCGACTTTAAACGTTCCAAAAAAAATAATTTCTTTTTTCAACTGTTATTTCACATATTCATGTATAGAACGGCAAAAATTGAAATTATTCAAATAGTTGTTCAATAAACTGTAATGAAAATGCTCTTAATATTGCTCATTTCCTCTTTTGAAACATTTAAATCAAAAAAAAAGAAGAAGAAATTTATTAGTTTCCACCTGTCCACAGCTACTGTGCACCAATTTGACAATTAGTAATAAGGAAAAAAAAACTGATTTAAAATTAAACAAAAATTAATTTTCAATTATTGCATTTCATCACGTGACAATGAAATGAAAACATCCTACCGCTGAATTATTATTCCATCAATGCTGATTGATGAACAACTTACACAAGTGCATAATGATTTTAATGTTTCAAAATTGTAAAGCTATAACTACAGGAAGCACTTGTAAATGTATAATTGTTGTCAATTTTCGTGCGTTTATCTGTATGAATTATAACAAAACTTGCAATAAATGAACAAAAGTAAATGGAATAAAAATTCACGAAAATCTATAAATAACACAATCTTGATGATAAGTAACGACATGCCACACTTCCTCTCAATTAATTGAGAATGCCAGCAGTCCAATCACTTTCTCGTAAAAGTGTTAAACGACTTTTGAACAATAATTACCTCGTAAATTATTTCGAAACATTCAGTACAGCATGATAATAACATTTTATAAATAAAAAAACAAAATAAAAATAAACACTCTTTCAACATTAATCGTATATTTATTAATTCATAATTTAGAAAATTCAAATTACAATCTGAGAATTAATGTTGTTGTTTCATATAAATGAATAATAAACAAGTATTGATAAATTAATTACTTGTAAAAAGAAAACGAGTGTAATCATCATGCAAACAAAAGAACAATCATTTCAAATCAGTAAATGAATATAAAAAAAAGAGAAAATAAAATAGCGAGTTTTTTTCTCAAAAAACTTACCTAAGTAAAGGCATCAAAAGTTTGGCAAGTCGATTTGAGTGCCACATGTGCTGCATACCTTTGTGAGCATCTTCTTTACCGTTACCTTTTGCTAATTGTTTGGTATACTCTTTTAAAATGCGCTTCAGTAAATTGTAATACAACAGTTCGACATGCGATTGAACCAGATTTATGCAAACGGTAACTAGAGATAAACCAATAATAACCAGACCATAATTCATAATCATGTAGCTGAAAAAGAGTTATTTATTGTTTGTTTATGCAGTGAATGAAAAAAATGAAATGAAATTTTCAACTCAAACCTAGGATAGTCTGGTACAACATCACCCAATCCAATGGTCGACAGTGAAATGAAAAAAAAATAAACCGCTTCGAAATATGTCCACCGTTCCCAGAGGGTGAACACGCCCGCGCACAGGAATATCCAAGCAATAGTGAAAACCAAAGCCGTCCACACAGGTATCCTCTGCTCTCTGAACGACTTCCGGGTCGCTTTCCATTTTTTTGGTTTTTCAATTTGAATAATAGTCACCTGAGAGCACGGATCCATCAGTCGATTGATGCTGCTAGCCGAATTGAACGCGGCAAATGCAGATTCACGACGACAAGCACCACGACGAACCAGCAAACGATTTCGATGGTAGATGCGAATCTGAGCTTGGATAATGAAAAGCCAATGCAACACCCGGTTGGTCATCCAATGCATCAGCACAAATAACACCTGACCAAAAGCGTGCAAACGAGTCAAAACCAACGGAATGCCAATAAGAGCGTAGAATACGGTCATTACCCGACCTATTGTAGTCTTGCAGGCTACATTTCCATAACCTAAACGAAACAACAAAAATTTCACATCTTTTGTTTTTCCTTTCAAATTCTGCAACTAGAAAATAGTGCGTATTTTCATATTTTTACAGTTGTAATCTGTTTCACATTTGATAATTTTTTAGTTTGGTATTTACTTGATAGTTTTTTTTTGAAAAATTATTATTATTCAAAATGAATTAAAATATAAGATATTTTGTTTGCAAAAATGAAAACAAACAACCAAATGTTGAATGCTGAATTGCGCGTTACGTAACAAATATGTTCAAGTTGGCATAAATCATTGCCAAGCTTTCATAAATGTTCAACAACAGAGGTTGTTGTTCAAGCAAGCCGAAATAATAAACAGAAATTGTTGAACAAGCTGAAAAGCTAACTTCAAAACGTAATAGCAACAACGACGACGACAAAATGTTGGCTACTAACATCATCATAAAACAGTCCATTGAAAACGTTGTCCAGCTTATGCAGCATTCGGGATGCTTGCAAAGCTACATCCACCATGAACGCGCCAAGAAGCGTTGAATGCGCGTGGTGTTTCGGTTGTCACTTGATCAAAAGCAAATGACGCTTGTAGATCATTGTTACACGCCGACCACGCACTGCGTTGCAACTTATCCCCCCAAAAATACATGCTGCCAATAATAATATGAGTAGCAGCACAAAGCAAATTGTTTGTGCTTTGCAACTGCATACACACACCAAGAGACACATGTCCTTTTCATGTTTTCTTGCAATCACAATTCCCCCCCTCTGGATATTACAATTTTTATCGCTTTTCTAGAGAAAAAAAAAATCAAAATGTAATTTCAAGCAAAACCACTGCTGCAGTTACACTGTAGCATAGAACCGACACATTTTTTGTTTTGAAGAATTGGCAAAAATTTTCAACAAATTTATCAAAAATTGACAACACAGCCTGTTGAAGTTATTTATGAGTTTCAAAAACGTGCTATTCATCGAGCAATATTATGAAAATGAAAATGGCCACACGCACGCACGCGCACACACACATACGCACGGTGATGATCATTTCTGTTTCAAAACGTTTGCACATACGCTTTGAAAAAAATATGATATGCAAAAATTATAAAATTAACTAGCGTTATCCCTCTTTTTTTTGATAACTAACTATTGGGCACGTCGTCGTTGAACACTAAAAATTGATGAAAATTTTGAAAAAAATGATTAGCTAGTGTGCTAGTAGTAATGCTAGTGCTTATTTTCTCTGTTATCAGGATTCTGTAAAATCCACGCCTCAAAACATTCCACTTTGCTTATATGTAATCAATCTCATCGAAACAAAAACATACCAATTGCTGTTCATCACTCACAAGCAGGGAAAAAGTGTGTACGAAAGCAACACCCTTGGATTTCTCGTATGTGTTTGACAAAACGTTGCATCTTGAAAACCCTAGCTGATAATAGAACTTCCGTCATCTCAATGAAAAACTTTCAACTTTACATGAAACTTAAACAATTAACAATTATTAAACAGTTTCAATTGTTTTACATATAATAAATGAAAAATCTGATACAATGGAATAAATGCTGAACAAAAATTAACCTATTGCAACTGTTGATCAGAGATTTTTTTCCATCTCAAGTGGGACAGCAATAAATAGAATGAATATTCTTGAAAATGACAAACTAGGCAATCAAGAAAACATGAAACTATCAGCAGTTTTGATTGCAAAGCAAACTTTATCAAGAAAAAATCATCATTTTCCATTCAAACATATTCAATCAGCATACATTCTGGTATTTCCGCATAGCCTGAGAGCAAACATTTCCCCCCAAAGAGAACAACCCTCAAACTGCGTATAGATTGTAATCTGAAAGCGGCTGTCTATTTTTGATCCGTAACTCTTAGATTGGGCAACAATTTTCTCATCACGTGTTGATGTACATCTAGCAACTAGCATTTGAAGAATAATTAGTAAAACTGTTCTATACACCATAATACGATATTGAAGATAACCATAAGTTATGCTTTAAAGTACAAATAGAGAAAAATTCATAACAAAATCAACACATCAAGCTTTCCAATTTTCTTCTACTTGGACAATCATTTCACAGAATCAACAACCCCTCCAACTGCATAAGCAATCAAGCATTTGCAAAATGTACAATTAAATCGAATAACATTAGAAACAGTAGAACAAAAAATATACCTTGTTCAAGTACTGCCAACCCCTTTAATATTTTTTATAATTGCAGCAACAAATGAAAAACAACGTTTGAAAGAAAGTAAAAATTAAACCCTCACCAATAGTAGTGTAGACCGTGCCGGCATAATACATGGCATTCCAAAAATCCCACAATGATTCGTTGCTAACGTGGACGTCAATTTTTTCTTCATACCCAAGTATAGCCATTTGCAATTGATCGACAAAATATTCTCGATCTCGATTTTTCGCATAATTTTCACCAAGATCTTCGAGTTGCTTGATCAAATCCTTCTGTGAGGTCTGATAGACAGCGTACAACTGTTGACGCTCTTGGAGATCGACAGGTCGTTCAACGAACAAAAATAACACTCCACCTAGCAGAGTATAAAATACAATGCCCAAAACGGACCAGAGATGTTTGAAGCCAATTTTTTTGCGTATGCGCCTGTAACGACTGCGTTTTACAACTTTCACCGGTCTACGGTCAGGTGAAACAGATTCGCGACAATCATCATCAATAAGATCACTTTGGTCTTCTTCTCGCAGTTGTTGTTGTTCTTGCTGTTGATGGTTCATTTCCAACAGTAGTACTTTGGGTAAAAGTTCAACAAATTACCACGAACAACGTATACATGTAGTAGTAGTAGTAGTAGTAGATTGGCCATAATTTTTCCTGAGCAAATGAATTTTTCCAATCAGCCCATCACAAAAAGCTCTGCAGATCAAGCGCTGACCGCATCTGGCTAACGATGAAAAAAAACCAAATGCAAAAAATGTCCACAATCAAACTGCCAACAAATTGCTGACCAATGATCGACTGATTGGCGTTGGGAAAAATTATTCCAAAGCGTTAAAGGAAGCACCAGTGGAACAGAGCGTCAGAAAACGGACGAATCAAAAAGCGGAACGGGTCCTGGAAACGCGACGGGTCCATAACACGGCAGTGCTGATGATCATCACTTTAGCTTGACGGCAAAGCAGATGATCAATTGACGGAAATTTACGTCAACTGATGATGCTGTTCGACAACACCATAAGAAAATTTTCAAATTTAAATCATGTTCTAACCTTGGTACATAAAATTTGAAAACTTAAAAATATCTACCTAAATATAAAGAAGTAAATAAATAAATAAATAAATAAATACCTAGACTTTTATTGAAATATTTTCATTGAATGATTTCAGACATGATTATCAAGAAATGATTTATTTCAATTGGAAATTTTAATCTTAAAATAGTGAAGAAAGTTTAATTGATGATTACGTGTATGAAATCATGGGAACAATGGTTAATGAATTGGCTAATTGAAATGACAGCAACAATAGCAAAGAAAAATGCAACACATTCATCAGAGTCCCACCCCTCCTCCCCTCACCTCGTCAAGCATTTTCGTCAACTGCTTTTCACCACAACGTTTCGCAAGACGAAATCAAAGTCACATATATTTTATTAATGCCGCAAAATGAAATAGCCGCATAGAGCCGCAAACGTAGGCTGTTGATTCGGAAAAGCAAAAATTATAAATAAAAACATATTTCTTTAAAATGATATACATTTCTCCTGGACCTGACGAAGTTGTAAAAAGCAAAAACATAACGACAACAACAATAATAATTGCTTACTCTGCATCTCCTTCAACTGCATCAACATTGTCACGAATGGTAACCAGTATAGCCAAATATGGTGATCTTACAATTCATTCACGCAATTTGAAGATTAATTCTGAAAAATAATTTCATCTATGTAAAACAAGAGAGAAATATCATATTCAGAGAAGATAAAGTAAAATCATGAAAAATAGAAAAATATAACAATGACATTACAGTATACATATCATAAAGTCTACAAAATAAATTAAACAAATACCACTGAAATCAACTATATCACTTCTTTCGTTCCATCTATAAAATTATGAATATTATTGCAAAGTAGAAAAAATTGCTAAACAAAAAAGTGATAACCTGCATTTCTGAAAATTATGCAAAAAAAAAAACTAAACTAATATATAAAACAAACCGAAAAAATACAACTGAACAGCAGATGACAAGTCTGCAGCAAATAATGCATAAATAATAATTGAAACTATCAATGAATTATAATATTGTAATTCTTTGCATTCTTTCACTGTATCTGTCCAGCTTCATGTCTATTGAAAACACCAAGAAGCAATAAGCAGCATAAAAATAAAAACATACAAGTAAAAAAAACACAAAAAATTGTTTTAAAATTAATTGAAAGTTGGATAAAAACAACAATTATTGATAGCAGTCTAGTAGGAAAAAAAGAATAAATTTTTTAAAAATAAATTTCATATTTTTTTCAATTTCAGTAAAAGAAAAAAGAAACAAATAAGCAAATAATGTGCTATTGATGACACTTTTTTGTGTCCCCACCCTTCTGAAGAATATGTGCCATGGTGTGATGCAAAATGCCGTCATCTTGACGTCAATTTCTTCCTATGCTAAACGTCATTGCTTTTTAAGTTTCAAAATTATTCTAAAAAAAAGTTCCCTATCTTGCAATCATCATCACTTGCATAACGTTTTCAGAAGAAAATTTACATCTTTCAAAAATCAAGCATTCGAAAAAAAACAGTAAGTCGCTAAGCAAATCTTAAAAAAAGTCTGCTAATAAATCTTAAATCTGTCCTGCAATAATAACTGAGTGCTCTGATGTGCAAAAACATTAACACAGCCATCATGCTTAATAACCAACCACTTAATAAGCATTATCAATATCATGATACAACCACGAGAATACAACTGATCAACTTGAAACTGTCACTTGGTCAGAAACCCCTTCATCGTTATACCCGTACAAAGAAATCTCATTCTGCTACAAGCGAAAAAAGGTATTTTTGTCAACCCCAGTTGCATAATATAGAAGCAAGCAATCGGTTGTAGAAACATTTAATTAAAATCAATGATAGCATTTTTCTTTCAGAAATTTCACAACATACCACTAAATTTAGTGAGAAAAAAGAGTTTTAAAATAATAAAAAAAAACTTGCAAACAAAAAAGCAATGACACTTCAGGAAGTTTTCCAAAAATAGCTGTACAAACATAAAGTTATATTGAAAATGAAACAATTTCTCCCGTCTATCTTGTTTTTGAAGAGTATTCTCAAAGAAAAAATAACTTTACATAAAAATAAATAAATAAATACTTTCAACATTCAATAAACTGCAATATAAGAAAGAGAAAATTTTCCTTCTCACCTCTTACAAAAAGTAGTATATTCTTCGTCATTAATTATAACAATAAATGAATGAATGAGTGAATGAATAAATAAATAAATAAATTCTTCATCTGAAATGTACTGTATATTATAAAAGCATTCCTGTTTCTCTGCTTTAAAATTTCAAAACTGATACTGTATTCAAGGAGGAAAAGAGAAAAACAGAAGTAGTGCAACTTTTGTACAGTGCAATTGAATTGCACAGTCACGCCGTTCAGTGAAGCAATTGCTCAGAGTTCGTGCTTGAGGACAAAAAATTTGCCCTCCAAATTAAACAGTCCCTAAAGCTAAGTGGCTAACGGTTGCGCAAGCCGACAAGCAAACATGCAAAATTGTTTGCTTTCAAAAGCAACGTGGGCGAAATCCAGTTGCTAAAACTGCAGATCGAAACATACTGGCAGACGTCAGGCAGTACTAACCGGCCAGTCGGTGGTAACAGAATTGAAATTAAGCCGACAACAAGGTCTGGTGCAGAATTATTGCAGACAGACGAGCGGGACTCCTTTGGCATCTTTTGAACAAGATTTAAGCTGGTCATTCAGTGGAACAAATTTCAGACGAACTTTTAAGCTTACACACACACACACACGATTGCATAACCGGCATCAGTTGAAAGTAAAATACAATTTGCACTACTTTTTACACACTTGTGCGTGTTAAGCTATTTCGATAGTAGTTCCAACTGCTGCTTGCTTACTGTTGCTGAAACTGAAGCTAAAGTTAGCCAAATGCACCATTGCTTAACACGACGATTCATTTTCAATCTGGTCGCATTCTGCTGTTGTTCATTATACTGGTATGCTTCGGCTCAATCATCAGGTACAATCAACAATTTATCATTATTATCATATACATTAGTAAATAGTATGTAAAACCAAAAAAATCACAATGATCATACTCTGCTATTCGTTAATAATCACAATAAATCTTCCATCAGCTGTTCATTCTAATAATAATAATAATAATAATCTAATCTTCAAAAATATTCATCATTTAGAAAGTTCAATTATTCTTCCAAGATCAGGTTCCAATACAAGAAACCTGATCCGCGCTTTCATGCAACTTTCAAGCACTACAGTGCAGCCTACAATCGCTACACCATCACAAACATTGAATAGTAGAATGATTCATCACAACCATCTGTTGAATTTCAATATTCATTTCACTCAATAATTGTAGATACAGTTATCATGATCTCAGACAATAATTCAGCAACACAATCAACCACTTCTTTAACTACATCAAACAAAACAATTATTGGTAAGTAAATAATTAATAGTAACAAGAAGTGTTCCAGTGATTGCCTTTTCTCAAGATGCATTTCCAACATTACCACTTCCGGAAAAGCATTTTAAAACAGTTTATTCACCACTGCCCAACTATACTGAATATGCAGCTGGCCCAATGGTTATTCCAATTACAATTGGAAACATCACTATCAAAAGCCCTCTTTATCAGTAAGAAGATTTTGAACTATTTCCTTTTTGTTGCAAAGATATAAAAATAAAATAGCAAACTAATTTCAGACTATTCTCAACAGTTGTGCTTGTTAAAGACAATCAAGACAATTCCTGCAATATTCTAGTGGACACAGGAATCGCTATTGATCGCAACATTCTTATCTCTAGTAAGACTTAAACAATTCCAACATGAATCTAAGCATATCAATTTTTTTAAGCATCAAATTCAAAACTTTAACTTTTTTCAGATCTAGCTATTCATGGTATTCATCCCAATAACATACAATATGTGATTCTGACACATGGTCATCCGGATCACACTGGAAACCAAAATTTGTTCACTCAGGCGAAAGTTTTGTTCGGTCGACTTGGTATGCAAGGGCATACATTCATCGAATATCGAGATGGCGTGGTAATTTTTCAAAAATTTACCTCTTTTCTTTACATATTATGATTTAAAAAACCTTCTCCTACTATTCTTCCCCTTACAAAAAAACAAATACAATGAAAAAAAAATGTAAATAAATAAACATACGCTCAGCTTCAGAATGGTCCAGGTGAATATGTTCGCCTTTGTAAACACTGCAAGCTGTATCCAACTCCGGGCCACACTGCTTCTGACCTGACGTTGGTGGTAGAAAATGTACACGGCTATGGAACCGTTGCAATTGCAGGTATGCCAGTTATTAATATAATGTCGATCGGTTTCTGTTCATTATCAAATTTAAATCTGCCAAGGTGATCTGTTCATCAGCGAAACCGATTTCGGTGCCAATGCAATCTGGTCACGCTTTTCCACTTTTCCACAAGCGCAACAAGAAAGCCGTCGAACCATTCTCTGCATCAGTGACGTCATTTTCCCAGGCCACGGCAGACCGTTCAAAGTTGACAACGAAATTCGTCGCAAAGCCGGCTGCAACGTCGCCTAGATCATCTGCACGATGCATTCCACAAAAAAGACCATTGATAAAGTTCATTAATTAAAAAAAAACAATACAAAAATTTCTTTGACATGCATTTTTTTGTTGCGGATTTAACAATCATCATTGTGCAATTTAAAAAATACAAAAGCAGCACAAATACAAAAAATATTAAAATTCAGTGAATTATGTAAAAACTAAAATATTTAAAAAAAAGAAATTTACTTGAAACATATTCACTAGTGGATACAGTCAGTGAGTACACACACGTTATACGGGAAATCGAATAACTGATGTTAGGAAACTTTATGAGGCACAAGGTCGGAATCGCTACTTCGATCCGCTTGAGTGTCAACTGGATAATGTCTAGCTTCGGCCACCACTCGACTATCCATGCAGTGATGCAACTTTGCACTTTTGTGACGACCGCAAAGAGTCTTGCCACATCGACATTGTGCTGCACTGGAAATGGTCAGTCGACATCCACACATGTGACAACGCTGTTGTGACTGAGAACTTTGCGGCAGTTTTCTTGTACGTACGACGTTGCTCACACCAGTAGATGTCGATGCAGTTACAGAACCATCGGCAGTGTTCTTCAAAAAAAATATGCAAGAATACATATATATTGTAATTTTGAACAACATAATATATATTGTAATAAATAAATAATAAAAGGAATAAACTTACATATTTTCGAGATGGTGTCAATCGACTTCGTTCCAATGCAGAACAAACACCATTTAAAAAACGTTCTGAATAAAGAGAATCCATTTCATCGCTTGAACTATCACAGGGGCTGCTGTCTTTGCCGCCGCTACTGGCCGCCGAACGCAATGCCTTGGTTCTCAGATGAACCATAAGTCGGCAGTCAATGAAATTGGAACTATTGCCAGAGCTTTCTTCATTTCCATGTTCCAACAGTTCTTCAGAAGTCGGTTCTTCCGCACGTTTGTGAGAAGGTTTTGATGAATGCACACGTCGGCGAACTTTGCAACGTCTGTAAACATGCGCCACTACCATATCAGAGCTGAAATCAGAGGGATCCGAAGCTGCATCGTCCAAATCATCGGCTTCATCTTTCGTGTATTTATGAACTGCATTTGGTGTTCGTACCCAATAATTTGATGTTCTTGGCAATTCAACATTATATTCGCAACACCTTCCATCGTCTGAACAACAACGACCACACTTGCGATTGTAGGCAACAGTTCCTCGTGATTTATAATACTACAAATATAATATACATAGTGATATAAACATCACTTTTTTTTTAAATTCAATTTGAAATGCAAATAAACTTTATAAAGACAAAAAAAAAATTACCACTTGATCTCCTCGATCTGCTGTTGATTTAGACAGTTTGAAATATGTAGAAGATGGCTGTGAACTGTCTTGCTCATTTTCAGAACAACTTGAATACAAACTTCCATCAGAAAAGTTCGACCGAAGAAACCTCGCCCCAGAGTTCATATACGATCTCTTCCCTTCGCCAGTTTTGAAACGCAAAGGCAAACGACTGCTTGGCAATTTTTCACCAATACCAAAAAATTCTGAACCTTCTTCAAATTCAGTCTCACCAGCAGAACTTTCTTTAGCACTTGTGTCATCAGGATTCAACGCAGCCCGTAGGTACAATGGTCGATTCACTCCTTGCCATGAAAAAGCAGGTTTCACTGATTCTGCGGCTAAACCAATGATATAATAATTATCGCATAATCAATAAGAACTTTACCAAAATTACCAGTCATCGCTTGCGTGCGTTTGTGCATCCTTTGCAAACGCATACGATCCATTACAGAGCGTAAAACTCGAATACGCTCAATTGTTCGAGTGCTATCTTGTGTCGAACGGCCAGAATCTTTCTTATGTTCCGAATTCAAATAACTGCAAGGAGCGTCTTCTTCATCTTCCAAAAACGTGCCAGGCTTAAACATTAAACGTTTGGTCACTTCGGGCTTGTCAACTTCACTTTTCTCTTTCGTGTTTCCGCTGCAACTCATATCACATTAAAAAAAATAATACACATATTCATTTTATGCGTATACTCACTTTTTCGGTGTATTTGCACATAAAGCAGAGTTTGCAGTAGGTGAACGAGAAACTAAAACAACATTAACAACTTTTTTTATAACTTATTTTTAAAATGATTGTCAAATTACTTGCTACAATACTCATTGGACCAGAACGCGAGCGAAGAACAAGGCGAATAAATGAACCGTTCAAAATGCCCGCCGAATCTAGTGTTTGCAAGTCGTTCAATTCTTGGCCATTAAAAATTAAACATTGTGAAGCAGTTGCAACACCTTAAAATGCAAATAATATGCAATATTTTAGGTAAAACTCATCACTGTTATTTAATAAATTATCAAGATATGGTTGTCTTTACTAATTAGCAGAAACAAGAAATTGCAATGAGCAATTTCTTAAATGAAATATTATGCAAAAGTACAGTACAAAAATTGTATGAACATACAAGAAAAAGATTTAGGTCAAACTAATTATTTGAATTGCTAATACTGAGAATTTATGTCGCATCTATGAAAAACCAATAGATTTACCATATCAACAACAAATTTACCTTGTTAATACAATATAAAAACAGATTCAATTTCCACTGTTAATAATTTATTTTAAAAAAAGTAAAAAAAATTTTGAAAAAGATTTAAAATTCAATTTATATTTAAACAGCATAATATTGTCTACTTAAAAAAGTATCATTTCTGCATGTTAAAACAGAGTAAAAGTGTGTAACAAGACCAGCGTAGCGCCAGAATAAAAGTAAGGCATAAAAGTTAGATAAAAGTGAAAGATAGTGAAAAAGTATATACACTCTCATTTGATAAGCATAAATTTTCAATTCATGCAAAAACTAATCAAAGTCTTGACATGTTTGATTAATGAGAAGCTTTGTGTAAAAATTGAACATTGCATTGCAAGAAGTAATAAGAATGAAATAAATAAATTTATATTTTTCTGATTACATTTGAAAACCCAATATAATTTTAATATATTAATGAAAATTGTAATACATACCCTGCAAATCTGCAATGCGTTGTTTGATATTGACAATCAAATCTGACGAACTCATTACCAATGATATACGTAAACCGGTTAAACTTTCGATAATTAGGCTTCTGTCCATTGAAAAAAAGATATTTCATAAAACAAAAGATAAACAGTGTGATGCAAATCTAAATTTCCAAGAAACTACAATCAATGTAAACAAAAAGAGTGTCAATACATTTACAGAAATATGTTAAGAAAAGCAAGAATTATTTGAATTTTTGTATTCCTTTATATAACGGATTTAAATAAGTATTCAACATTTCAATATTTAACATTTATAATAAGTAGAATATATTTTTTAATATAATAAATTTTATAAAAGTAAGCTTGATCAAGGAAAAATAGGCAAATGTAATTTCAAACATCTATACCAATTTTGAAATGCAGCGCATTAATATATTAAAAGTAATGACATTTTGAATTTTTTTTATATTCTTAAAAATTTAAAAATAAATGATATTTAGATCATTGAATATCTGTACTACTTATTTCAATAAATTAGCATTTTATAACGATTGTCTAAATTATAATTACATGTAAAAATAATTTGTAAAATTTAGATGAAATAAATTTAATTAAAATTAAGTAATTATTCATAAATAATGAATGCGATATTCAAAGTTTCAAAATGTGTATTATTTTTCACTTATATTTCATTAATTGATAATTTCAACTGTTGGTATTTGAAAATTAATGAATCAATTAAATTTTGTTTAATTTTTTACGTTAAATAATGTTTTATTAATATTCGCAAACTGTAAACAGTTGTTATCAAATAGTCGTACAGTCTACAGTATCACTAATGTAAGACTTTATTATTCTTAATTTGAATGCACTTCTGTAAGTGGTTAAAATGATCGCCAATAGAATTGGAAATTGCAACGCTGCTGGTCACGGTGACGAGTTGAATTTGATTAGCTGAATGGTATGCTGTTGTCTCGGTGGTTTGAGGAGCTCTGAGCATTTCAGTTTGAAGAGATAAATCTGTTCTCGTGTGTCGTGGGTGTGTGCTTGAGCATACGGGACGAATTTGGCTGCAATCGATTTGAACGCATTTTCATTTTCGGACTGCTCCCGCGCGTACCGTCGCCAGTTATTTGGCTGCGTTGGGCTGCCGGTCTGGATCTGTTGTTTCGCACGTTGATTATTTAAATTGAGCAAAATTGATCCGTGCCGGCCATCAGCATCGCCTCGTTCGGTTCCAAGACACAGCGCGTTCGTCAACTGGCTGTGAAAATGATTTTCACTTTCTACTGTGAAAGCGAATGTTGTGAAAGGAAAATATAAAAAAAATACAGACAAACAAATAAACAAGAAAACAGTACTAAAAAAAGAAAAACAATGACACGAGTGAAAAGCATACGGTGCTGGACGACTTGACTTGGGCTTGATCATCATCGGTTGTCGGTGAGGTCGCGCTCTTTGGAACGCGTGGCAACTGTTTCGTTTATTGACCCGTATTGTCTGTCTGGTTAGCTAGTTTGAGCGGTGGACAAATTTTCAGACTGAAAATATAGATGCTGATGATGCTTTGCCAAAGTCTGTGCCGTCGTCCTATCGACCGCGTCGTGCTTTTAGCTTTTCATTCACGTTCTACTGAATACAAGCCGTGCGATATCAGTTGTTTGTTTATTGCTTTTTTTTTCATTTATTTTCAGTCAACAAGTGCAGTATGCGGTCGGTTGCAGGAGACGAAATTTCATAAATACAAGCATTTCCCGACATTCAACTACACATCGTTCGTTCAATCGCCAATCAGGTAAGATTGTGTTTATTTGCTTTAAACTGAAATTTAAATGAAACAACAACAACAATATATATATATATATATAATCGCGTTAAACAGCAACAGTAATAATTATAATAAGCTGAAGTGAGTTCAAGCATTGTAACGAACGCGAACCGATTTCCACTTCGCGTTGGCATCGTCGAACAATTTGGGATTGAACTTGGCGCGTTGTTCTCTATCTTCAACCCAATGGACGATGATCTCGTCGTCGATCAGTTCCAACTCTTCCGCTTCCAACGGAAACGCTTTCACCGTGATGCACACCTTCACCGAACCGTTGACCAACAAGGAACCCCTGGAAGGCATGAACTGGTATCGCTCGTCATGATTCGAGCTCAACTGCCAAGCAAGCGGCCTGTTGCCGGTGTTGATGATCTGCATGTTGGTCACCTGATCACGCAAACAAGGACAGTTCAGCCAAAGATCTCCCTTGGGAATTATAGCAATTTCTTCACTGTTCTTCTCCATCACTTTTCCTATAGAAAAAGTAAACAAACTTTTAAAAAAAGGATTTAAAAAAAAAGCACGTGCTTCAGTGAGAAAATTTCTTCGAATGATTGGTCAACTTTATAGTATAATAGTTAAATTTAAAAAATGCTCAGGTAATTGATGTTGAAATTTGCATCATCAAATATTTGGTGTTTTTTTAAAATTTTTTTATTTAAAAAAATTAAATTTTTTCATTTTTTAATTATATATTTCTTTTTTTTAAAATTTATTAATTATTGGATGAGATTGTTTTATTTTTTTTAGAAATGTAAAATTCATTTTGGAAAATACTGTAGTTGTGAAAAGAGTTGTTGTGAAGTAGTTTGAAATTTTTGCATAAAATTGGCAATAATTTTTAACTAAAAATTAATTAATGAAAAAAAAAAAGAATCATTTTAAATTCATGAAATATTCTCCAGTTGAATTATATATTCTGTCATTTTCAACTGTCATCGTCCAGACACATTTTGAAATTAGTATTGAATTGAAAAAAAAATCATAAATAAATTAGACTACATTTAAGCAATTCAATCTTATTGACAAGTTTTGAATGTGGAAGGTATCACAAATTATAGATAAAAGGAGGCGTTTTAAATCATGTCATCTTGAGAAGTATTGATTTCAGTTTGAAAGCTATTATTATTTTTATTTTATTTTTTTTTTTGAAAGCTTGGTGCATGAAAGAAGGATTAATCGATTTGTTTCGATGTATAAATTATGTTTGGAAAAAATGAATTTAAAAAGCAAACGTTTTATGAGTTTTGAGGGTTTTTTTTTCTTCAAAGTTAAATTATGCAACGTTTCACAGAATGACTTTATGGTCGAATGATTTTTTGGCTGGCATTTTCAATTTCAATTTTGTCAATTTATTTGGCTTTTTTATTTTATTTTATTGTTCCATTAGTGATTTTTCAATTTCACCAAAGTGGTGGTCATTCTTTCAAGCATATAACGGCAGACGGCTTGGTTTTGCTTGTTTGTCAGAAAGTTTTCTCGTTGCTGAAGATCGATGCATTTCCTCGTTTGGAAGCATCTTTAAATAACGAATTAAGCGAACCACCACCACCACCACCACCACTATCACCACCGCCGCCGCCGCATCCGGTGGCGCGCTACGGTCGCGCCAACTTACTTCTCACTTGGCCATTTCTTTTGCCAGCTTTTCATGGTGCCATTGAAGCGTAATTTAATCGGTCGAATTTGTGATTTATTGCGACACGTATCGATTCCCAGGACAAATTCCTTTCTTCGTTGACATTTGAATTTGAACAAATAAAAGAAGCTTGAAAATGAAAGCAAAAAAAAAAATGGAAAATTTTTTTCACATCCAACGTATTGTTGAAAAAGGGAGAGAGGGGGGTGTTGAGGGGTAGGGGTAGGGGTGACGATCGTTTTGCTCTGTACACTTGCAGCAAATTTTGCACTATTTGCATCGACGCGTGTAAAATTTATTCAAAGCTGTTGTTGGTTATTTTTATTAATAGCATTTTTCTTGTTTTGGAGGAAAAATGAATGAATGAATGAATGAAATTCAGTTGAAATGAATTGTGGCCGCTTAAAATGTTTTAGCCTGTAGCGTAGTCATTTCATTTTGAAATGATTAATTCACTTGCAATTGTCGAATGAAGATTATCTTTTACCATAATTTGTTTTATAAAATGTAAAAAAAGCAATAAATGGATGAAATTATAAATTAATTTTTCAAAATTATCCATTACAATTGTGGATGGAAAAAATAAAGATAGCCAAAAACAGAAGAGATATAATATGTGCGAATGGAAGAATATAAATATGAAAATGTTGATCAACCAGCTGTTTAGCTGTTCAAAGAACAATGAATGATGAATCCAAGTGGACCATTGGAATAAGAATTCTGCTCTTTGGCATACGCTGCTTGCCGGCAGGCTTCGATCGGTTGAAAGAGCACGCAAGCGATGATAATAATAATGATGACGTGGCTTGGCTGTGTCTTACTTGCTTTGCTTTACTTTGCTTTGCTTTGCTTGCCTACTTGCGTGCTTGCAGTTGTCAAGCAAAAGCGTCTGTCTGTTTTCTCTTATTCAATCTTCTCTTTTCTTACTTTCTCTTCTTTATTCTCTCTCTTTTCCCCCCTTCTGTTCTCTCTTTTCATCATCTCTTCACTTCTCATTCTTTTCTACATTCTTTATTCCACTTTATGCTAAACAATTACAACACAAGTGTAATTTTAAACTGGGAAAGAAGTTATTTATTTATTTATTTTTTATCATAAAAAAGCTAATTTTAATTTTTTTTTTATTGTTGTTGCTGTTTCAATTTTATTGCTTCCTTCACACTGCATGTTGTTACAATGGATGTTATTCTATTTTTCTTGGTATTTTTTCAAACATTTATATTTATTTCCATTATTTTCATCTTTTCAATTTTAAAATTTCAATTATTCTCAACTTTTGGTTATTTTTCTTTTCAATTTTTGTTTATTTATTTATTTATCTACTACAGCTAACCAAATTAGTTAGGCCGTTATTTTGGTAAACTGTAGCAGCATACCGGTTGCGCTTGTCGACCAAGGCAATACCGGTTGCGTCGTCACAGGACAGCGTAACCGCTCCTATGAACAAGTTCAAATTGCTGCTGCTGCTGCTGCTGGTGGTGGTGATGTTTTGCATTCTTTGTTGTTATGTGGTGTGGTGTGGTGTCCTTTCTCACACTGGAGGCGGACTCAGTTTTTTTTATTTGCTAAACATTCGACAAATATTAAAATTGATAAAACAAAAAAACTACAACTAATAATAATAAATTTTATTATTCAATTTGTTGATCATTTAATGTAGTTTTTTTTTCTTCAATATTTAGATATTATAGACGCTGTTAACAGGCAATGCGCGAACGTTGAGGAGCAACCAGGAGCGGATGAGCAGCGGTGCATCCGAGGAGAGCTTGCTGGCGACGAGCAGGCGCCTGCCGGCTGGTCGTTCAATGCAGAGGAAAGTTCCTCCACTGGGCAGCAACGTGAGCTTGCCGTGCTCCTCAGCAACGGCCAGCGGCAGCTTGCAGGGCAACAGTAACAACAGCCCGGGTACCAACGTGAACGGCGGCCGTTTGTTTACCGTCGCCGTGGTCGGCTTGAGCGGTTCGGAAAGGGAAAAGGGCGTGGCCGGTGTCGGCAAATCTTGCCTTTGCAATCGATTCGTCAGACCACTGGAAGACGACTACTGCACAGAGCACATAAGCGCGTTGTCACCGGTGGATTTCGGCGGTCGGGTGGTGAACAACGACCACTGGCTCTACTGGGGCGAGAGGTCGATGCTGGTGGAAAGTGGTGCTGAGCTGGCATTTCGTGTAGTCGAGCAGACCGAATTTGTCGACGACGAAGCTTTTCAACCGCTCAGAGGTAGCGCCAGCCAACGTGAACCCTACACCAAGCGCAGTACCGCTTTGAAGCTCCACTCACCAGACAAGCTGATGTACATTTGCAAAGACCAACTAGGTATGTTGAATTGATTGATCATTTCAACTTTTTTTTGCAAATTCGAACATAATTTTAATGTCATGTTCATATCTATATGTCCATATCTATATAATTAGTAATAAGGATGCATGTATGTGCATAATCAGTGAGGCAACCAAAGTTAATTGCAATGCACAATTTTTGGCAACTGCTTCCGGTGAGATTGTTGGAAGGGAAAAATTGTAAAATTTTGTAAATTCATTTTGATTGCAAGTGTCTTGTTTGAATTACTCAGCCATGGCCATGTTTGTTTAACAATTGAAACTGATTCATCTCGATAAGCTGATTACAATCAACTGAGGAATGCGTTATGTAAATAAAAAGTAGATGAAGAAGCAAAATTTCTTTCTTCTCTTAGCTAGCAAAGATACTTTTGTAAGGATTTTTAAGTATGAATATATATATATTTTTATTTTTGAAATCAAACATGCTTTAAAGTGAAACATTGTTGAATGGGGTTATTTTGTTGATTCATCTGGACATTGTGTTGCTTATTTATATTGTTCATCGTTTGATTTATCAGTAATGCTGTTTTTCTTCTTCTTCTTCTTCTTCTTCATTTCATTTGAGAAATTGAAATTATCAGACAAAGTGGATTCGATGAATTTTTCATATCTTTTGCAAATTGATTTGAATAGAAATGAGAAAATGGAAAAAATATTACGAAAAAAGTGAAATATGCCAAAGCCGAAAAGTAAATATGATTGATGGCTTGTTATGAGAATTGTTGCATGAACAAAAAAACAAGCTGGAAACGTTTTGATATTGCATTTATGAATTTTTATCCGATTGAAAAAGCGGCAATTTGTTTCGGCTCATTGAATTCGTCTCTCCCTCTCTCTTTCTCGTTGCTTGCTTTCTGTCCATGCTAATCAGTCGATAAAGCATTTTTCATCTGGTGATGCATGTCAAAATTTTCACACATTTTGGGCTGTTGATGCTTTTATATGTTGGTTTATTTATTTTTGGCTTCTTTTATTTTTTTCATTCAATTTTATTTTTGTATAAAACGTCTAATTTGGTTGAACATTTGAATTACTACTACTACTAGTACTACTACTTTATTACATGAAGATTAATTTTAAAATGACAATTTACAAAATTGAATAAAAAGTTGTATAATTTTTATTATTTTAAGCAATCAATGACATATTTAGACTTTTGCTATTATGCTTGTTTTGTTTTGTTTTCATTTATTAATAATTTGTTACCAATAATTTTGACACTTCGGCGGGCATTGCGTTTTGTGATGCATTGTTGTAGGAATGTGCCGAAAACTGGTCGAATAATGTCATACATTATGCGTAACCTTTAATTAAAGCTTTTTGTGTGATTTGCAATTTTGATCGATTCAATTTTGGGTCATCGTTATTGGCGTCCTTGTATATAAATATATGTTTGCTTGTTGCAAAGCAACTTTACAGTTTGCCTTGAAAATTGATTCTTTCACTGTAACAGAAGATATGTTTCATAAATATAGTTTTGCGTTTTTTTCAGTGATCCTCATAAAATTAAACATTTCATTAAGAAAGATATTTTATTAAATTCATATTATTTTAAGAGTGCAAAAGGATTATATTATATATGTGTGTGTGTTGAAGGTGTTGAACATGATTATGAACAACGCACATTGCCCGAAGGTCGAACGAACGTGGATGGATTTGTATGCGTGTTCGATGTCAGTTCAGTAGCTGGTAGAAGTGTTGAACGACAGTGCGAATTTGTGCTTGCAGTTTTGCAAAGTGCGTTGAAGACCAAAAAGCCCGTAGTGCTGGCCACTACAAAGCACGACCGAGCCGACGAGAGGAGCTTGAAGGCGTTGGACCGTCTGCTTGGAAGGCGGGAACTGCGCTCATTGGCGCCGTTGGTCGAAACGTCTGCTCACTTGGGTGTCAATGTCGAGGTTCCGTTCCTGATGTTGATCTGTTTGGCAGATCGGAGATGTGCAAAGCCACGTTTGACGCAGTTCAACGATGCAGTCAAGCGTCGGCAGGAGATTATTGACGTTGCCACAGCCGCCTATTTGCAAGCTATTCGAAAAACCGTTCCCAATCACCGGTGGACTTGGTCTCATCTTTGCCAAGTGCTCAGCAGTGAGTTTTAGCTTAGCTTAGCTTAGTTTAACTTAATTTAGTTCATCATACTTATCATTAGATGAACCTGATTTTGAACATTTTTGCGATCTCTGTGGTCGTGTGAAAGCGAAATCTATTTTTGAACAATACATAGCCGAGATGTATTCTTTTTATGAACAACAGCGTCGTCAGAGTGAACTTCGAAAACTGCCCGATGCATTGTTGAAACTTGTACCCGATTCTGCAGCTTGTTGTGGAAAGTAAGTTTTACAATGAAAACTGCTGTACTCTGCCGCATTCAGCATTTGCATCTTTTACTACATTTCCAGAAGTTGGGATGATATTGTTTGTTACATGCAAAATCAGCCATATTATGGCGAAATTTTTCGCCTTGATTCAAATGTTGATGATATTGGTGATCGACTATCGCCGGATATTCTTTACACTCCAGAAGCGGAAGCTTGTTTTCGACAGCATTTTGCTTATTTAGAAGCAAGAAGTGCAAGAAAAAAGTATTTACTTTATTTCACATATGCGTATGCATTTACTGATTAAATTAAAATGTTTTCCAATTTTCAAGGCTCCTCAACGATTTTTCGCAGTTGCTGGCCAACTGTAGTCAGGTGACGCCTGGTAAACCGCTGGCTGATGTAAGATTATTTCTGATGGGCAAAGAACCTTTCGAATCTTTGCCAGAAGTTGATTTGCAAGCAGTTTATGATCAATATCAGGTAAATAAAAAAGCTTTTTGAAACAATCAAATATGCACACATTATTAACATGTTGAAACTTTATTTAGCGTGTTTTGATCAAACGAGCTAGACAAGATTTTATTGAATTGTTGTTGGAAAAGGTGGACGTTTTTGTCAGTGTATTGTATTCAAGAAGGGCGGTGTCGTTGTTGAGACTCAACGAAAGTTTGACAGAGACTGGAGCTGAAATGTCCGATTCAGATTGTCGATTCGTTCACGAACGTCTTCAAGAAGATCACAGGTACAGGGTGATGAATCGTCTGTATCAATGGCGAGATAGTGCCATACAGAAATATGCAATGTTTGTCCATCGACCGTCTTGCCAACATTGTCCGTTGAAACCACGTTGCATGGACACGTTGGCGCGCCAATGGCTTGCCGTCAAATTGACCAGGTAGGAAAAATAAAAAAAAATTTTTTTTTGATGTTTGATAATTTTTGATGTTTTTTTTCTTTCTTTGAAGTCAATCTTCAACCGCCGAATTTGCCATACCTTATTATAATATATTTTATCCGATTGTTAACGATCAGGTGAAATTGTTGATTGCTGGCAGAGATCCATTGGTTTATCAAATTCAAAGGGAATTTCAGGTAAAATGGTGGCATTATTGTTAATTTTGTGTCAGAAATTAATAAAATGTAATGTAAATTTTTTTTAATTTTATTTCAGGTATATCTTTCAGAGGGTCTGTTTGATTGTCACGGTTCGATGTTGTCAGTGGAATTTCAATGTGTAGCCGAGTGTGATTTTTCTCGTTTTTTTTCCATTGTTAATGAGACTGAAGCAAACGGTATGAAAATGTTATCTGAAATATTCACTTTTAAATATGATGGGAAATTTATTTCTGCCAGGGGTGATTGTTCCATATTCTTGCAAAGCTTCCTTTGCGGTTATGCGCCATTTTATTTTGCACACATTGCTGGACATTGACTTGCTCGGCAGTGATACGACAACTCCAAATCTCTCCTATCGACTACCTGCAGTGGTTGTATTTGCTGGCGATCCGGCTCACTTGGATGACATGCCGCTGTTGCAACAGCAAGGGGCTCGTTTTTGTGAACCTCTTCAGGTTCAATTTATTGGCTTACAACACCACCATCACCACCACCACCACCAACAACAACAACAACCACAACAACAGCAGCGTGATTTTACTGGATACCATGGTCAAAATCAAGAACGTCGTGGTCAACTGGGCAGCTTGTTGACCGGTCAGCAAATGTACCGTTGTTTGAATTCGTTGGTTTGCGTCGCTGGTGAGCAATATCCCGGTCGTGGTTCGACCGCCTCAACTTCGTCGACGAGATCACCAGGTGGGCAGAGAATGGCGAACTTTTTTGTCTGCATGATGTGCGGCGACAATTACGATCCAGCCACGGTATTGAATCCGTTGTTGTATTCGCACAATTGTTGTCGTCTGGAGGCGCCAACTCGCAGCCAAGCCGACTGCTGTTCATTTTCCACGTCGTTGTGGTCGTTGTGCCTGAACGGTTCCGGCTCTCGTCCTCTGGCCGAACACGGCGCTGTCAGGGTACGGGTTGAAGCATTTTTGCCAAACACGTCCGGCCGTCTGCTTGCCACTGCCACAGTTGGCTCTTATCATCAAGCCCTTCAAGCAACGTTGCGTAGGCAATTTTTCGACGGTTACGTGCTCGTTTATTCGGCCAAGCGACGTGCTTCACTTGCCCATTTGCTGTAAGCTATTAGAAGAGAGAAAAGCAATTATTTCAGTTTATTAATTTGCATATATATATGTTTATTTATTTATTTTACCCCCAGGTGCCTGAGTCAACGGTTGCCTCATTCGATTCCGTTGATGTTGGTTGCCGTTGGAGAAGTGGTCGACTTTTTCTCTGATCAGCAGACCAACAGTTTCATCGTCGAAGGCAGTCGGCTAGCCGACGAGCTAGGCGCTCGTTTTATCACTGTCTCTCGAACAAATGAACAAGCACGTATGATAATTTTTCTTTTTTTAATATTTGATCTGCTGTTGTATAGTCTGTATTGTTTGCTTTTCAATAACTGTTCAATCAAAAAAAAACTTTATAAATTGGTATATTATTTTACAGTATTATTATTTTCACTTGAAATTCAGGTAATTTGATTCCAATGCTGCTACTACTACTACTACTGTGGCATTGATTGAGATTAGAAATTTTTAGAAAATATTTTCAGATTAATCATTTGTGCGATTATGTGTAGACGTGTTTTTGAATTTTAAACGGAAACGTGGTCATTTATTGTTGGTGTCATTTGTCTACGGGAGATTGGCTATTGGCAGCTGTTGTTGCGCCATAGGGGAAGAAGGACAGCGGGCTTTGCTAGACTCTATTTTTCATCTCCAATGAAATTCTTCAAACCTTATGTCTGCTATGTATTTTTTTTCTGTCCTTCTTTTCTCATGTGTTATTGTTGTTTTAGTTTATTATTTTTTTTTTGAAATAAGCTTCAAAATTTTTGAGTTGTAGTGTTTTGGTTGTGCAGCTGTTTAGCTGCTGTTGGAAGCGAAAGTTGTTGTCGATTTATATTTTTTTTTTCTGATGCTTGATTTATTTTTTTTATTTTTCATTTATTGAATACTTTAACTTTATTTTGTTCATCATTGCGTTATGTTCTACTTTATGGAACTCATGATTTTCATCTTATTTTTCTAGTTATGTGATCAATGTAATTTAGATTTCAATCGATACGCAACCCATGACGAAATTAATTCATTTAACAGAAAGCAATGATTGTCAAAAATTATTGAAACTGCTTATATACAAAAATGGGCTTTACTCCACTGTTGATTATAATATTTCGATGCAAATGTAGAATTTTAGTAGTAGTAGTAGTAGTAGCTGTAGTGGGAAAGATTTGTGCATGCATACTTGACGTACATGTTGTGTGGAATGTTTGAAATTTGAATTAAATTATAATCGATTTTCGTTGATTAGCCGAATTTATTTTCTGTTCTTCTGTTTCAGCTAGTGCGTACATGTCATTTTATGAAGATATTTGGCTGCGCAAGTCCGACACCAGGAACACGTACGAATATTCTAGATCTCATGTAATGAACATTGCTTCGCCTATTCCATATGCGTCTTCCGAAACAAGCACCACTAGTCGACAGACGTTCGATCAGAGGACAGCAAACGTTGAACAGCAACAACAACAACAACAAGCAAAAGCAGTGGAAGAGGAAGAGCAGCTTCTGGAGACCAAAGAGCCGGATTACATGAGCTTGTCGTCCTTCTGGAGTGGTATTCCTTCAGATGCCGCATTGACGAACGGTCCTCAGCAGCAGCAACAACAACAGCAACAACAACAACAACAACAAACCGTATTTGCATCCTCAAATTCTACTTCACCATATTCAGAACGTCTCCAGAACAATTGTCCATCTAGTAAGTGTGATTATTCATTTTTATTTCCATTTTAGTTTTTCTTTTTTAAATTCATCTTTAAACAAAGCGGAACAATTTACTGTCAATTGCATGTTTTTATTTTTATATGCAGATTGAATTAATAATAGCTTAAAAAGCCAAACAAAACATGGAATGCATTCTTTTAGTTTTTTTTTCGTTTGCTTCTTCATTTGCATATATTGAAATTGATCTGGATTATAAATAAATAATATTGGTATGATAGCAATGTGAAGAAAAAATTCAGGCATTTCTCTTTTCGTTTCTTTTTCCAAGTCAACAAGCAGCTAACGATTGTTGTTGGGCTAAAATTTTTGCGGCTGGATTTAGCTAGCTGGGGAGAGTTGGATTTTTGAAAAGATTTTCGATAACTTTTTTCAATTTTTCTTGATTTCTCATCATCGTGCTGTTTTCTTGTTGTTGTTGTTGTTGTTGAATTGTGACGTGTGGCGGATGTTCATTTTTATATTACTTTTATTTTGATCAGATCAACGTCGTTTGAACAGTTTTGCCGCCTTGTACAGCGGTGGTCGCATCCAAGCTGTGGGTAATGTGGTCGACGGTCAGGAGATATCCAGTCGACGACCATTGGCCAGTCCGTCGACGTCGTCGTTTGATTCGTTGAACGAAAGCGGATGTTCTTTCAATCCGTCGCTGTCGTCGTCGTCTGGTAGAAGGAACATCGCGATCAATCGACCCTCGGCACCGTTGGCTACACCAGAAAATGTCGAAATCTCTGCTGACTCTTTACTCACCAAAGTGCTTAAGTTTTAATTACATTTTTGCTCTTGTTTTTTGCATTATTGACTTGAATGAAGCTTGAAAAATATTGTGCTGAAAAAGGGAAATTTTATTTATTACAAATTTAGAGTTTGCACGGTGATGGAGATGAAATTTCCACCGATATGCAGTCATTGTCATCTATTAGAGGTACTGTTGAATTTTTATCTGTGTGTATTTCTTCTTCTTATTATTATCATTCTTCATATTATTATTTATGACAGCAGTTGAATTGGATGAAGGAGGTAAGAGAATGATCAACGGTGAACAAGTGGCACCGCCCCGGCCAGCAGCTCCTCCGAATAGTAGGCGTATCAGTGTTGTTGGACCGACCATAGCGGAACGAGTTCGACAGCTCGCTTCTGCACTTGATAATTCCACTTTGACTGATGCTACCCGGTCAGTACCTGGTACGCCGACTCTTCTTGGCCAACGAGAACGTTCAGAATGTACCAAGAGTCCTTTCTTTTTCAAAAGTATATATTTTTAAATTTCATAAATTCGCTAATTTTTATTATTATATTGTGCTTGCAAATGGGCATCTTTTTTTTTAATATAAATACTGTTGTTGTTAGTATTGTGTTGTGATTTTGTTGGTATTGTGCTCGTGTCGTTGTATTGTTTGTTTGTTTGTTTGTTGTTGTAGCTTTTATGATACCGTTTCGCTCGTCCAGCGAGGAGTTTCTGCTCACCGAGCCGACTGACTTTGTTTACGTCAGAGGGGACGATACTTGCTTGACCGCTAATTCTCAGACCCAAACCGAACAAGCCACGTCATCACCACCACCACAGGCAGCAGTGGCTCTGGTGTCGCCGAGCTTTTTGGCTCGTAAAGTCGCCTCATCGTTTCGTATACGCAGGAAAAAGACGCCGCTCGACGAAAGCAAATCACTGCCTCAATCACCGTCCGCTGTTGATCAGACGACATTCCTACTGCCCAATCATCACCAGCCAACAGTTGCATCTGCCCTGTCCAAGCTCCAAACCACTACCGTCTCGCCTGTGTCTAGAGAGAGTGAGCACAAGGAAATAAAATTTTTAACGCAGGAGAATGAACTGTAAAGTGCCAAGCTTGTAAAAAAAATTGAAACAGTAACGACGACAATTCGATTTCGACAATTCTTTTGGCTGTGTGCATATTTGTCGTTGTCGTTTTGCATGTTAAATTCTCTCAATGCATGTTTCATCAGTGTGTTTTGTCGTGGTTATTTATTTGGGTTTGTTTTAGAACGTTTATCCGGTGATGTCAGCACGGCTGGAGCTTTGGTCAGCGCGGCGTCGTCGTTAGTATCTTCAAAGGTAGTTTGAAAAATTTGCTGAAATGCTAATTGTGAACAACAAATGTGCAATTTGAGCGAAAACAAAAACAAATTTATTTACTAGTTGCTGGCAGCAGCGTACAGTGTGCAGGGACGAGCGTCGTTGATGAAAAGTCCTGGTCAAGAACGTTTCACAACTAAAGAACGTAAACTTTCTAAAGATGCTCAGGTACGTTGACTACCGTAACAGTTTTCTGTGTGTGTGGGCGTCGTATGTGCATATATGGATTGATGTAGAAGTTGCGTAGCAATGAACGTGCCGGATCCGATCCACGACATCAGACCAACAAGAACAGGCCACAGTCACCATTAACAACAGTGAATCGTGCAGTGTGTTCATCAGTTCGATCTGAGATTGTTTGTGAATCTCAGGAAAACAACGGTGTACCATTGTTTGTTCAAAAATGCGTTGAATTTATCGAAGCAGAAGGTTTGTATTCATATGTGGGTATTTGTATTTCTGTATTTTAATTCTTCAATTTAGGCTTGACTTCAGAAGGCGTGTATCGAGTTCCGGGAAATCAATCGCAAGCAGCTGCAGTGGAACAACGTTTTTTGGAAAATTCGGATCTGTCGTTTAAAGATTTAGATGTACCGGTGAATGTAATCACGACAGCGTTGAAAAATTACTTTGCTTACCAATCTGAGCCGCTCATTTCTACCGCATTATATGAACCTTTGATTGAAGCAATGGGTAATTTTTTTTATTGCATATGCGTATTTGTACATTAATTAATTTTTGTATTTTTCAGCTTTGACAGATGAGAATGAGCGAATTGGTGCACTTCGGCATATTTTGCGTAAACTTACGCCGAAAAATCACGCCTTGCTTAGTTATTTTTTGACACATCTCCGACGGTATTTGTTTGTTTGTTGTTTTGGTTTGGTTTTTAATTGAATTCAATTTCAGAATTGCCGATCATTCAGAAGAGACTGCAATGGATCATCGTAATTTGGCAAAATGCCTTTGGCCTACCCTGGTTCGACCTCAGTTTGATTGTTTCGAGAAAATGGCCATGATGACGCAAACGCTGGAGGATTTGGTGCTGGTATTGTTGGAGAATGCTTCAATTCTGAATTGACAGTTTTTGCATTTGCAGAGTCGGTTTTTTTCATTTTCTCCTCTTTTTCATATTTATTATATATATTTATTTATTTATAAAGTGAAAAACAATGCGCCTGTTCACTTGCTCATCACACAAGGTCTTTTTGATCTCTCCTTTTTCCATTTTAAAGATAATCAAGTTTTTTTAGTCATATTTTTTAAACGAGTTTAAATTATTATTTCCCTGGGGATGTTCTTCAGTTTAGGGCAAATTTTGACCTGAGCTTTGTGATCGATTAGCGTCTTTTGTTGTTGGTTCACTTCCATTGTCGTTTGTTTCTCCTCCATCAATCACACGCAAATGCTTGGAATTTTCTTTTGCATATCTGTTGTATGTTGGTTGAAACTATAATTTATCACCTTCATTGGACAAGATGTTTCATCTGAAATTTACAATAACAACAACAACAACAACATCTCCTCATAAAAGAACCAATAAAATTTCAAACGGCGGAACGCCAATTACAAATGCAATTTGGAGAAAAATTTTCGCCCAAAAATTGGACAAAACTATTTTTCTACTTTGAAATGTTTTATCTATTTGAAAAATGATATTGTGTGATTACTATTATTTTCTTTCTTTCTGCCGGTTCGTTGTTTCCTTGTTGAATGTTGTTACTTATATGCTTACTTCTTCTTTCTTCCATTTTCGTTTGTTAACATTGAAAATGTTCCGTTAGACGCAGACGATCACGCACAATTAAATTAAAAAAAAACAAAATATTTTTGCTTTTTTTCCAAGTGAAGCATCATTTCACCATTACATGTTGCCAGTTGGCAGAGGACTGACTATAATACCGTTTGTTGATCGCCTCGAATAAAAAGGATATTTAAAAACAACAATAAGACAGCATTATTTTTATTAATATGAATAATTAATTCATTAACAACAGCAGCAGTAGGTGATGATGAGGAAAGAAGTGTAATTGTGGAAAAGTATATTTATTTCATTTTCAAAAAAAAGTGACAAGTTTATCAGGAGGCAAAACACAGAAAGGCAAATCAGATTTATATCAATCAGATAAGCTTTGTGTATTCAAATAGCAATTTTCACAGAGGAGTCTCTTTGCTGTGCAGAGCATTTTTGAGATCCCTGAAAAAGAGAAATCAGTAAACAAAATTACCAATAAAAAACAGAATACTTAATCATTTTTATAAGGATAATAAAATTTTCAAACAGAAGAAAACCGTACCAGTCTTTCAGAAATGATGAATCATAATCCGCATCCGAAGATGAAACTTCATTCCTTTTCGACATCGCTTCCGCTTCTTCTTCCGTATGCAAGTAGACAACCCGTCTCGGCTTCATTATGCGTCTAGTCACTGATTCTGAAGGCTGACTAGGCGACGTGGACGATGACAACGTTTCTCGTTTCGTGTTCACCACGGTAGGTGCGTTCTCATCTACCAAAGTGTTGCCTGAAAAGGTGACTTTCTTGATTTAAAAAAAAAGAAGAATACAACACCAACAGCAACAAATAATAGACTCTTACAACTGGTGAAACGCTTTTCCATGGCAGAAGCGTTGTGATGTGAATAATTCACATTCGGAGTCAAATTCACCACAGAACCGGTCAGCTTGGAGCCAATAAAAGAATGAACAAACGATCGAGCTGACTTTAAATCTTCCTAAATATTTCATTACAATTTAAATAAGAGCTTAAAACAGAGAAAAACCTCCAAACTGTTATTTTTCGAAAAAAAGTCATACGATCGATTACTGTAATTTTTAATTTTGCTACAGTCATGTCAGGCTGCTGCTTATCAGCATCGACTGTGAAATGTGAAAAGCATCAACGGCGTTTTCACCAGTTAACAGGTAAACATTATTTCAATTTTGTAAATTTTATATAAATTTGTTTCATTGAACCAGTAATAAATACTCGAATTTTATAAAAAGTAAAAAATTCAAACTGTTACTGCTTATAATTATTTTTGTTCATAAAAATTTTGAAAATACCTTTTTTATCGAGTTTTTCAATTATTATTGTTTAAAATAAAATTTATTTCTTATTTATCTTTTTAAATTATCTTTAAAATTTCCTATTTATGAAAAAAATACAAACTTTTAAATCTACTCTGTAGTTATTGACATTCAAGTTCACTCTAAAAAGTATGTCACCAATTTTGAAATGTTGCATATAAAAGGCGGTTAGAAAAGGTCGTTTTCATTTGACGTTACGTTTACCTCCGTGACAGGTTGAGTTATTGAACGAGTGTCGTCACGACGCTTTTGCACAGCTTTGGCGGCTGTTGTCGTGTCGAACAGGCGTGCCTTTTGCAACAGAGACAGCTTGCTGAACTCATCTTCGTACGGTTCGGCATCAGATTCAGCGACGCCGGTTGGGGCGGTGCCGCCGGCCAGGGTGGATCCGACCGACGGATATCGGCTCAGTGGCACCAGTGGCGGTTGGTCGACTTGAACGTTCGGCGTGGAGTGGTAATGCACCAGTGGATAGGACTGCAGCGGTTCCACATTGTCCCAGTGGTGGTCGACACCCATCAGATCGTCTGGTTCGAAATGACGTGCCGCCGATGTTAGCCAGCATTCCGATGCCCGTCGACCATTGCTGTTGCTGTTGCTGTTGTTATACTGGTGGTTGTTTTCCTTACATGACTGATCTGTGGTGGGTGACCGTGCTGGATCGTAGCGTACCGCTGACCGTTGGGCACTGTCGGCCAGTGCTTCGAACAGTTTTGTCTTGGCCGTGACGTTTCCGCCTCGCAATGACTCGATCGCGTTGTGAAAGAAGACATTTGAGTCGACATTTCCATTTCGCTGCACCGGCGCCACTTTGAATTCGTCCGCTTCGACCGGAACCCGGCGATCGTGGTCTTCTTCCTTGTCGAGCAACAAGAAGCTGACATGTTTCGATTTCACACGCATCCTGCTAAGCAACAAAAAATACCGTAGAAATAAAAGACGAGTATTTCTACTGTAGAAGTGAGAAATAGCAGTACTGTACGCACTTTGGTGATTTGCCGTTTTGCAACTTGAAGTCCTTTTTGGCCAAAGCGATACTGTCTCTGGGCTGAATGCGTACACCGATTGGAGGCTCGGTTGGACGACAGGTCGAGAAATCTTTGGAACCTGAACCACCAACAGTGACGCGTCGTTCCAAACGCCTCTGCCTGTGCTCCGTGAACGGCTCGTCGTACGGTACTGGCAGGACCGTTGGTCTGGCCGCCGGCTCGTCGCACAGCATCCATTGCTGTTTAAGCTGCTGCTGCTGTTGTTGCCTGGGTCCGGAGTGGCGCCAGCTGGAAAGCGTGGACGACTCGTTGTCAGCACGACGATTCAACGAACCGCTAAACAAGCAAGGCTTGACCGGTGGCTGGTAGTTGAACTGCTGCTGCTGCCGCCGCCGAAAGTGAACCGTCTCCGCATCCGGATCGCAGAACGAACTCGTCTGCTTCGTCCAAGCTCTGCTACGTTGCTGACCGCCAACTGACAACGCTGCCAACTGCGAATGACCGCTCGACCAACTGTCCGGCACCGTACCCTGCCGACGATAGGTGGGGCGCAATGTCTGCTGGTATCCGTCGTCGGGATAGTCCAAAGTTTGGTCGAAAGATGATGGCCAGTCGAACTGAGTTTTACCATAAGCCGGCTGACGTGGGCTACCAGTAACCAACGTGGTCATCGTAGCTCTCGGCGGAATGAACATCTCCGAAAGTGGTGGTTTCAAATGTTTCGGCTCCTGCAAAGACAAAAATCAACCGGTGGTAAGTGAAGTTGTTGCTTTTTTTTCAAAAATGAATCGTCGTATTTTGAACTTGTGTAAGCATTCTTCTATGAGGGGAAATTATTTTCTTCTTCAATTGTTTTTTACAAAAATTTATCATACTGTTGACTGAGAAAAACGCATCTGATCCAATCATAATTTTTGATTGAATCGTTATTATTTGACAAAGTGTTGATGCAATTTTTCAATGACAGCACTTTGTTGTCTAGTTTGAGCATTTTCATGCGCAGTAGAGGCGAGTGAATGATTTGATGAATTTTTCAATTGAAAGTATTTTTTTTTTAAATAAGAAAAACCATAACGTTGTTTGATTGTGCATTCGACTTACCTTCCACTTTTCCGTGTGGTACGTTCTGTGCGCGGGATGTACATGCACAGCGTCCATGTGAACCGGTACGGGCTTGATGGCGATTGGTTCGATCAGCGGATGCCCTGCGTGTACTGCCCAGTCGTTGTACTTGGATTCGTTCCTTATTGGAGAGAACGCTGAATTGGGACTGATGCGCAGCATGTTCCTTGGACGTCGGCCTCTGTCGATGACGGTCTGCGATCCGGACGAATAATACGATTGGGCAGGATAATTGTTGTAATCTTGGAAGCAGTAGGCGTAGTGGTTGTTGTAATTAACAGGAGGGCGTTGATATTGTCTTGACACCGCGCTGGGGTTGTGATAGACAATGGTTGGAAGAAAATTGTCCCTGTTTTCAGTATTCAAGTGACGATCTGAAAAGAACAAATCCATTGCCCATGAAGGTATTCTAGTAGAAGCGAGATTCATGATTGTGTTTGGGATTGTGTGAGAAAGAGGCAGAGAAAAGAAAATGAAATCAGTCGAGCAACAAGCCGGCTAAGTTCAGCTTATTATTTATTGTGCAACAGGGCAAGAAGGCTGGCAGTTGGTCGTTTTGCGCTTTTGCCACGCTTAACTGGAAGCGCGTGGCAAGCTTCTTTGGGAAACTGGTCTCGCTTACCGGTATGCTGCTCTGTGCACACCCATCGATGACCCTCGACGTCCGGTCGTCTCTATCTGGTCAATTGAACCGGTGGTCCAAGAGGAAAAGTAAATTCAGACTGGAAAGTTAGCAGAAAACATGCTTTTGTTAAAACGCTTGTTGCTTTCTCACAAATAGTCAAAACGAACGGACGATTTCTATTTCTAACAACTAACTCTTGATTCTCTTGTTTGTCGATGTAGGAGTCAGTTAGTAGGAAGGAAACTGCTCTCCTCTGATGATTTACGCACACACATATATACATACATACGTAGATGATTGTTTTTGTTTGGCATTAATTATTTTAGTGAAATTTAGATTGTTTAGCCAATTATATGTTTGAAATGTTGATCATGAAAAAGCAATTTAGTTTTTTTTTCTTCAACATTAAGCGTTGCATGCTTTTTGCATGATCAGAATGTTCAATGTTTACATTTGAAATGAACAGCTTTGACAGCTATTGGGCGTAAAATTGTTGGAAACGTCTAACATTATGCCAAAGGAAAACAATCAATCAGCCTTGTGCTCTAATCAGCTAGCTTAATATGGCTAATGGAAATGAATATTCATTCTCCTTGAAGCAATGTAAATGGAGAAATTGAAAGCAAAAATTTACCAACGGCAAAAGCTTACCAAGTTGTTGTTGATGTTGTTCATTGGTCAAATAACCGTTGTTGGTGTGTGTGAAAGCGTCGTATTCAAATTTTATTGTTTCTTGTGGAACGTTGGGCAGTCTGCAAAGAAAATTATTATCTTTTACATATCAGCGAGCAGAGTGATCGAATAAATTGAATTGAATTGATGGATGAAAATATATTTGATCATATAAATAGCGTGTGTACACGATATATTGAAGAATTTTATAATATTAGAATGTTGATCAAATGTATTCTATGCTGGTGACGAACGAAATGAATAGTTTCAAGTAGGCAATAAATGATTGGTATTCATTAGATTGAAGAAGAAGTTGAACGATACCTGCACTGATTTTACCCGAGTTATATTATTTATTGTCAAACAATTTCAATTGCCTGGCACCGATTTTGGATAAATATATCATCAATAAAGAAAAGGGTCGCTTTGTGTTTCCATTTCATCTATGCCTCTCTCTATATGCGTGTGTGTGTGTGTGTGTATTCTGCTTGTATAGCTTGAACTCACTTTACCATTTCGGGATAAATAGCCAATTTGTCAAGTGTTTCACGTGCTGCTTGCTTGCCTTTCATCATCTGAGCTGACCTGAACAACGCGTTCTTGTAACTCGGCTGGTCGTTGACCATTCCCAAATGCAGCGTGTCCATCGTCGTTCAGTTTTGCTTGCTTCTTGTGGTCAGCGGGATGTTGTTTGTCAATATACTTTTCAATTGCAATTGTTTGATGATTAGCGCGATGCGTGGGCTTGTAAAAGAACCGAAACAACAAACGCGCGAGTTACTACTTTTCATTTCTGAGAAGCAAGCAGAAGAACAAAAAAAACACAATTAAATGGATGTAGTGAAAAAGTAAAAGCCGGATGTGAGGAAATTTTTTGAAAGTGCAGAGTGGAAGAAATTAGTAATAGTAATATTATTCGTTATAAAAGTGAATGATAGTAGATATACTGGCGACAATTCTTACCCGATGAATATTGTTAAGCGAAAATTGTTGAAACGTTTGACCACTGAGAGTGTGCAAGCAAGGAAAATCAACGTTGAAAGTTGTTGAACTACCGGCGCAGCTGACCCCAGGCAATCAGAGCACCTCGTTGCCAATTGCGCCGAAAATGCAACGGCAATAATGCATCAAATGAAAGTGTAAGCTTCTCTCTATTAGCTCGTTAGCTAGCTAGCTGTTTAGCTAATAGGCTAGCTAGCTAGCTACTAGCCAGTCGGCAGAATTAGTCAGCCAGCTTAATGTGCAGTATATAATTGACAAGGCCGTGTTGAAAATTGCTGCCCACGTAGCGGTGTGGAAGCCGTCGATGATTAACACGAATCTTGGCAGTTGTTTGGTGTTGTCAAAAGTTGCAGACAACCTAAGCATTTTTCAGCATTGGAAATTACCGTCAAATTGGTCTTTTATAATTATTGAGTTCATGTTATATAATGAGAATGAAATGCAAAAGTGAAAAACAGTATTGTATTATTGGAAAAATTTTCATTTTGATAATTCAATATTTTCAAAAGAAAGAACTTCTCTTTGACTTATTTAATGATAATTAGTTGAAATTAAAGTATCGCGTTAAGAACGGAAGTGCAACGCTATTTCTATAACATGAATGTTCTGCAATGGGGGTTGTTAAGTCCAACGATCGCTACTATTTCTTCTTCTCTCTGCTAGCTTAACACTGCTGATTGGAAAATTATTCCATTTTGCTGGTTTTTATTTCAATTTTAATGTTTTTTTAAAAAAATAGAAATAACAATATTCAAAGGCAAAAATTCCATGTTTAGAGGTTTGAAAATGCATCAGAGTCATCATTTCAGTTTCAGATGGAAGAACGAACACGTAGCAGTTTGAGTTCTTTTCAAACAATTTTTTTAGCCATATTTCCGCCAAGTAAAAGCATTCATATGCAACGTCAAATGAGGAAACAGTTTTTCAGTGTTGAAAATTTTTAAAAATAAAGTTTAATTTTAATAATGAAATAATTTGAAAAATTATTTCAAACTCCTCACTACGAACTAGTTAAGAAGTTGCTTTGCAGAAGATTGGTGGCAAAAGTTTATAGCTATTTCCATGCCATTCTTTTTTTTAAATAATGAAAGTAGAAATTTGAGTAAGCATTTTTCGACAACGACATTCTTCTCTGCATGCAAAGAATCGTATTACCGTCATGAAAAATTATATTTTTATCTCCTGAATCACATCTGCAAAGAATTGCTAAAATTGAGGTGTTTCAACATCTGTCAACTGATAAGATGTAATTCATTTATTGCTGACTGCCCGTTTTGAGTTGAATGGCAAATAGCTCTTTTCATTTCAAACAACAAGATTGATTGCTTTTTGAAATATCAATAATTAAAGCTATGAAAAGTATTTTCATTGTACATTTCAGTTTGAAGCTAATTGTCGCATATTAGGAAGGAAAGCAAGTTGGTTATATTGAAAAAATTGACTTTTTTTGTTAAGGAAATGATTTTTAAAATATGAAACAATAGTTTTGATTTATTTTGAACAAAAGCTAAAAAAATTCAAAGTTGTCATACGGTAATGATATATTGATTTACAGGTTGTGAAGTTAATTGTAGTGGTGCGCGCTTTTGCAGTAGTAAGAGATTGTTCAGCGGTAATTGTTTTTGGCCTGTTGGAATTTACACCGTGATCAATAGATTTATTTTTCAAGCTATTTATCAATATTCATATAAATTGTACAGTTGCTGAAGTTGAATAGTGTTGAAGCTATTTATTTGTGTAAACTTGGATATTTTCCAAATTTACTTTTCAATCATCTCATAAAAACTAGAACAGAATGGATTTTCTTCAGAATGTAACTGTTTTTTTTTCTCTGTTGAAGCAAGCTATTAGCGTTTGTTGTTATTTATGATTTTCTGCACAGTTGCCCTGTTTACAACGCTGAACATGTTTGTTTCGTTCGTTAGCAGTTGTTTGAACGCGTGAACGGCAAGCAAACATGAATTCGTCGCGCAGGTGGAAAAGGCACTCCATTGGATCAAATGACACATCCGTGCATTGATACTGCATTATGTCCAATCATGTATTTTACAATGATATTTTGCAAATATGCATACCTATTTATCGATGCATCTGTCTATCTATTGGGGAAAGTTTATTTGACAATTTTTTAACCTATGCAGGATGTTTTTTTTTTAAACTTTATTTGATTTCAACTTGAAAATTTATCTATTAGCAATTATTGTTTGAAAGGAATGTTTTAAAATTAATTAAATCTACTTACCGAGAGGTGGACAACAATTCCATTGGATTGATTGGAAATAATGAACGTGTGGTGGAGGGGGGTTGTTTTGATTTTGAAGCGCTGAAAGCAAACGCTGACACAAATGTCGGGTCGATTTGACGTGTTGTTGAGCATTGACAACGTTAGTTTTCTACAAGAACGAAAAGATGATTATTACATCATCACCATTTTCTTACGGTTTTGGCAATAAACCAGTTACGTCAGAGTGATCAGACTGGCATTGGTGCATTTGTACTCCTTCTTTGAATGCAAAACAAGCGCAAGAGAAGTTTAAATGCTTTTTAATGCTTTCTCGTGTTCCGTTTCAAGCAGATGCGTTTGGAAGGAGCATACTTGAATTGAACTGAAACCCGAATCGTCAGCCAATAATAATAATAATAATCATAATGATAATAATATTCTTTCCTTGATTGTGGTTGTTTTTATTTATTTATTTCTTGTTTATTCCACTTTTGGGAGGAGAATTTGTTATTCTGCATGCTATTTTGCATATTCAACATTGCCACAGCAGCGTCGTAGGTTGAAATTTCACTTGTTTACTTGATTGCTTGATATTTTTTCTGATTTTTTATCAGAAAACTGACTGAAGATAAACAAACATTACGCAAAATTTTAAAAATGAAAAAAAAGTTGTCGATATGAGATGATGTAAATGTTGTTTTTTGTTTTTTACCTACTTTGCCTGATTGTTTTGCTCTTTTTGCATTTATTCAATTGTGAACAAATTATGGGAAATTTATTGCTGCTGTAGTTAGTGGAAATTATATCATTTTTCATGACATACAGTCGTCGAATGTTGTTGAATATCAAAAAATCATATACAAAATTAAAAACTAGCACCGCTTCAAGCAAAGCCAGCAGCACAAAATCTCTGCAATTGCAGTTTGTGAATTGTTCTTTTATTTGACAAAGAGGACATTCAGTTGATTTTTTCTTCTTTTTTGTTTTACGTCTAATTAGTAGATCAATGCACTGAAGTGCCCTGCACTTGTAGGTTTGATTCATCATGAAACATCCCAGTTGGCAGCGTAATTAGATGACGTAAAAACGTTCATCGATGAAATATGTTTTTAATTTTCAAAGCCAACAAAACAAAATTCTCAATTCTTTGATTTGTTTACGTTTGATTCTGATGTATTTTTTTTTTATAATCAAAGGCAATTTATTTATATGCTTAACTACGAAACTTTTGAACGTCATTTGATTTGATTTGATTTTAAAATAGCGAAAAACGTTCACTGATAATTTTCAATTATTATGTCATAACAGCTTTTATGTTTCAACGTATATATGTGTGTGTGCGCGTGAAGAATTTGAATTCAATTTTGTTGACATTGCCTAGAGATATTGCGATTCGATTGATAAATTGAAGAAAATTCACAATGATTAGAAATTTATTAAAAAAGATACCACAACCACGGAAAATGTACTTGCAATTTTGATTACTGTAACTTATGCTGTGCAAGCCTTTCAATGGAAGGTGTAATTTTCAAAAGTGAATCAACGAGTTGATTTCAACTTGAAGCCCACGGCTGTTAAGTGGATTTTATGTTAATTGATGTGCACTTTGGTGACGCCAATAAAAGTACAAACGGTTGAAAATTTGCCTCTTGTAATTTGATGCTCCAGTATGAGTTTGGTCTACATTTCGCAAGATAGTCGATCATTGAAAATTGATGGATAAATAAAGAAAAAATTCTTTTTCTTTTAAATATAATTTTAGAAGCATTTTATATGAAAACTATTACGAATTCAATTATGAAAATAGAACTTTATAAGCTTTGAAGTTCTATGTGTTCTTGTAAACTAAACATCCATGAAATAACTATTCATTTCATTGAATTGAGTGAACAAAAATTTACCTAAACTATAAATCAAATAATTCTGAACAGTGACGTTAATAATGCTAATAACAATTTCAATTTGCATTGCTGTTCAAAATTTATCGCTATTCTCCTGATAGTATAGTTTTCATTTTTAAATGAAATGCGGTGATTCCAAGCATGTGAGTTGAAATTAAACGCTTGATTGAAGATCTGGCGATGATTGTGATCAGCAAGTGCAAGAGGTGAAATGGAAATTTTTCAAATAGATATTGTTTTCTTCTGCTTGATATGAGAAAAATTGAGTCTTTGATTATTATTTTAATAATGTTTGTACTTTAAAAAATTTAAAATCTCTTATAAATGTTGAAATTGCATACAAGCAACGAATAATTTTTATTGTCTTTTTATATTTCACTAACAGAAAGAAAAGAATTGTTTTTTTTATGAATGAAAATTGTTCCCATTGGATGATGTAGCATTTTTGATTTTCAGTTTCGAGTTATCATTTGAAGGCCAGGATGTTTGTATGTGTTTTCATCAGATGGTTGAGGACAGAGGTTCCTGGCATGTTGGGTGCGATTGATTGATATTTTGTGGTGTTGATTCGTGCACGCTTTTATCGACTTTTCAGTCGGACTGGAGCAGTGAATAAAGATGCCGCACACTGGCTTGTGTGCATCGATCGATTCACAAACGTCGACCGACTGACTACTCGAATGGGAGTTCGACTAGCTGCGACCATTTCCGCCAGCCGGCTCTGTCGAAGCAGCCGTCATTGAGCGCTTCATTCTGCCCAGAGTTGGTTAACTTAATGAGACAGTGAAGCATTAACATTTTAAGAGAAAGTAATAAACAATAAAAAAAACACAACAAACAAACAAACATCACTTGCACGGTATAGATGTTTGGCAAAGTGTTTGGCGGTATCACTCACGCGGTCAGCCATACGGCCAGTCAACTGCGGACGCAGGTTTTGGCACCTCAGTTTAATCCTACGGTGGATCCGTTGGCCGGTCTGTCCGAAGATGAACGGGCCCACATTCTGGCTGTGCAGAGACGCGCTGCGGATGAAGATTCCAAACTGTCGCAACGGTCTACAGTGCCTAGGTCGACCGCTTCCAGTATTGAAGCGACTGCCTCGTTGCCGCCACCATCACTGGCACCATTGACGTTGCCATCTCGTCCTTCGTCTGGCTCGTCCACTGAAACCGAAGGTGCTGATGATATATCCGATGACGACAGTGGACCAATTCCTGATCTGGATCAAGTCGGCTTGAGTGAAGTGATGGCTGTGACGCCGGCTGATATGCCTCTGCACAGGCTCGCTGAAATTGGACAAGAGCAATTGACCAGTCAGGAATCTATTGAAGAGCAGCCGACCATTGTTGTCCACTCTCCGTCGACCAATTCCAACGGTGCTATTGATGAAAACGATGCAAATGAACTAGAACAAGAAGAAGAGGAAGATGAACGACAACAGCAACATGAAGAGGAAGAACATGAGGAAGATAGTCTTGACGAAATTGAGCATTATTCATCTCCTGAATCGGATACACAAGACGCTGTTGAACCAGCGCCAATACCGGGCGATCAGGAAGATTTGCAACTAACTGCCGCTGGTGCGGGCGAATCTCCGTTGTCCAGTGGTGACGAGTGGAACTGCGAATATGCGGGTGAATCTTTCACAGCGCCAATTCGAAAAAGCATCGAAGTCGACGAACCAAGCACACCTCCATCGGCTACTTTCACCGCTGTTGAAGGGGAAGAAGAAGAAGAAGAAGAAGAAGAGATGATGATGATGATGACCAAGAGACAGTGGTCTCTTTCAGCCAGTCGAATGAGAAGCCAATATGCCAAACCGAACCAGCAGCAGCATCGAGTCCACCTCCCGCGGCCGACACAACTGCATCATCACTTTTCAACTACGATCAAACCGATCCAACCGAATGGACAAACGCTGAACCACTCTTGCAAACTCAAGAGATTGAACTCTCTTCAAACGATACAGATCAAAGGTAAGTGATTTTTTTTTATAAAAAAAAGTATATATTAATTATTAAATTTTCACTGGAAATTGAATTTTTCAAATTCATTGCAATGATTTGAAATTTGTTTTATTTTATGCTTGAGCACATTTTCCAATCTTTAATCTATAGCATCGGCAGGAGGGCGTTAAACAGCCCTCCTAGCTTGTTATTGGAAAACTATCACGGCCAGCATTGATTGTTCGTGACAAGCTGAAAGCTTCCGTATAAATACAATAATCAGCTTTTAGATAAAAACCGCTGCTGAATCCATTCCATTGGCTGAATCCCTCGCGTGAAGTTTAGATTATGTGTTGAACATTTGCGCTTTCGTAATTAATTCTTTTTGAAATCAAAATATCTGCATCAATGATTAAGTTTACAATAAAAGTTGGAAATTTTAAAAGGCAATAATAATAATAATATGTTGTGTAGTTAATTTCACTAGCATAGTTTTTTTAAAATATTGTTTGGGTTTCTCTTTCACTTTCTCTCCTTCTCCTTTTTTTGGCTGTTATTCATCTTTTTTTTAATTATAAACATGATTATTATTTTGAAGTAGCTTTATAACAATGAGAATGAGAACAAAAAAGGAAGAAGAAGGAGAAGAGAAATGCGACCATTCAATAATTGTATTGAAGGTAAAATGTTGAATCGTGTGAATTTCATTTTCCCAATCAGGCAGTGCCGGAGTTTGGATGAGCAGATCAGATCGTTATTAAATTGAGTTTCGTTTGCAGGCAAGCTGAGCTGATTTGGCGACAATTGCTAAATTGTCATGTTTTCTGAATTGACTACAATCAATTCGCTTTTCACGTTTAGTTTTGCTTATTTCATTATATTGTTTTATTTGTTTGTTTATTTGTTATTTCTCATATTCTGCAGTATTGATTCTTGATTAGTAGATCAATAGTAATAATAATAATATGAGGTTTTGCTTTTGAAAAAGCACTCCACATTTTTTGATCAGAAATTAGTTGAAAGCTTGATAATTATTAATTTTTCATAAAGTTAATGTTCATAAGTTTAATGTTCTTCTTCTTGTTTTTCTTCTTTTATTTTTTTATTATTTTCTATGAGGAAACTGTTCACGTAAGATCAGTTTTATAATATTTTATTAACAATTGATTGCACTGAGTTATTGATTGATTGATTTTGAATAATTTTTTTACTTGAAAACAAGCTTTGCAAATTTTACATTAGTTACGAAATACTGAACAGATTCAATTTTTAATTGATTTTTTATAAATATTTTTTAAAAGAAAATATTCAAACAGTTACAGTTTTTGAATGTTATTATTGTTTGAAACAAAATTTTTGATTTCTTACAATGCATATGTATTTATAATAGGTATATGTATGTATGTTTATAAATGTATTGCAAAGCAACATTCTGCAATCGATATTTTCATTAATGTCGAACATGATATTTCTGGACCCTTTCGAATTATTCCCTAGGCATTTAGTTTTAAATTTATTTATAAATTTATCTAGCAAATTTATAACAGTTTGTGAAACGGTAATTTATAAATTATGAAGAGAAAAAAAATTTTTTTTTTCATGAGCAACTAACTAACTGAAATATTTGTTTTAGCGTTATTAATAAAGTGTCGGGTGTTGAAATAGACGAAGAAGCGTCAAGCCAAACGTTTTACGGGGATGAAAGTTCGAATCCGTTTTTAGACGGTGCATCTTTTGCCGATGATCAAGCTATTTCTGAATTAGTGCCTGTGGAAGAGCCGGATGAAGAAGATGAAGAAGAAGAAGAAGAAAAATTGAATAATGATAATGAACAACAATTGGTTATCGATGCTTATGCTGATGAGCAGCTTTCTTCAGCATTAGCTGAACCAATACCAGCTACTGATGATGATGGTACGTTCACAGTGGAAGAGAAAATCATTTCACAAGAGGAAAAAACATTTGCAACGGTAGTCGACCATGCTGACAGCTTTGGAATATCCAATATTGCCGTTGCTGGATCGAGTGTTGTAGCTGAACGTCAAGCCAGCTGTTCTGTCACAGAAACTCTGTCAACTCGTTTTGTCAAACAACCGTTCAACATGCCTACAGCGTCACAAGCTAAGCTCCAATCTGCAAATAAAGTAGCATCTGCAACGTTGGATGGCTTTGGTGGAAAATCGTTGAAAAATTTCGGTGGCTTGTTCAGCAGGCCGAAGGTCGATTTTTCCAGCTTTGCCACGTCGGTCAAGAAAAGCACTGAAGCTGCTTTGAAAAAGGCAACCGATTCGGTCGCGTCGTCCTTCTCCTCCTCCTCCTCCTTGTCTCAAGATTCGTTCAACAACAACAACCAGCAGGGTACAGTTCCATCAAAACGACCATCGTCGTCGGCCATCGTCAATGTCGACAACGCTTCAGCTAACAGCAGCAATTCGGTATGTTGTTTTTGGTTGCTTATTTTGCTTGCATTGCTCTGCCGGCATTGGTTGCAGTTTGCTTTCGAATCAGCAACAAAATTGTTGAACACTTTTTGCCAAAGTGTGCAGCAACGATTTTCTCTCTTTATTCCACACTCACTTAGCTGTAGTTGGGAGGATGGAAATTTTAATTTGCCTCTCAGATGAAAAAAAGTCGAACTTTGGACTGGGGGCTAAATTGATTATCTTCTTTTTTCTTTCTATTATTTATTACAAGCTTTTTCGTTACCATCACAAATTGTGTGTGCGTTGTGCCGCTTGCCAGGAATGGAAAGGCTATTTGTTGTTCATGCTTCCTAGAGAATACTAATAATTTTGGTGAACAATTATTAAAGTTGAACAATGCTTTCAGAGAGTGGTGTAATAATCAAACAGAATTAGGCGCAGAGTATTAATTTTTAATCTTTAATTTTTCTTTCTTTTCTTTAAATTATTCTCTGGAGCTCAATCATCTAGAGAGGAGATTGTTTGATTAAGAAATACACTCTTTGCAAACGTGAAAGCTGCAAATATTTCCATATTTATCATAATCATATGCAAATATTGTGCAATCTATGACGTCTGTTGCTTGAATGTTGCTTGTGCAAACACGTTTCAAGGTCGTCTTGCTGAAAATTGGTCAACTTCAATATCCGAACAAAATTTGCTGAATCATGCTATTTTTGAGAATTTTTCAAAATTCAATCATAACTTTTATTTAATAATTTAGTTAAATAATGAAAACATTGTTTTGTGAAGAATTTTATTCATTTCACTGACTAAAAGTGGATTTGATTTCAGCTAATTCGGTTTGCTTTTTTCTTCTCATATTAAATAATTTTGTAGACCATGATGAAATCAACGGCAGCAACGGTTGTTGGCAAAAAGGCAATTCAGCCTGGTGCCGTGGTTTCGAACACGTTTCGCGTATCCTGTAACAGTGATTCGACCGAAGACACGGGATACAGTAGCCGTTGCAGTCCGGAAGATGAATTTTACAGAGTGGGCAGTGACGGGGCTCAGTTCCTGATCACCTATGATAACAGTCGTAAACTGGGCGTTGATGCAGTGAAAGCTCCGCTCAGTCCCAGACGAAGGATCAACCCATTCATCGAAGATGGCATTTTCTCGCAGAGGTTGATTACTTCTGTGATTGTCGAACAAGGTTAACGATTTTAGTAGATGAACATTTTCCTAATGCATTGGAAAATTTAATTTTATCTGAAGAAATTACTTTGCTTTCTCATTTTTCTTTTTGTTCCAATTTTAGCTGATGATCAGTTGACAAAATCGTTTCACATCAGCGACCAACAGCGCCAGTTGGACATTTTGGAAAAAGTTGAACCAGGCGAGCAGGAAAATTTCCATTTGATCGCTGAACAGAGTTTTTGGTCTGCGGAGCCTGTACAATCGCAACAACTGTTCGGAGAAACAGATCGACGCCAAACAATATCCGAAGCAGGCAAGGATTCTACTCCTAAAATTGAAGAAATTGAAACACTACCTCTGCCTGATGAGTCGACACTTTTGAAACATCCACCGCAACAGTCCATGGCTACGAGTGGTGCAGATGAAATTGCAAAATTGTTCACTGTTGAAGATTCTGCACCGGACTCGTCAGCATGCACGCAAATGTACGACAGCAGTGAGGTATCCAGTGAACAGTTCGACGAAGATGCCCAGAAAAGAATAACGTACTTATTTATATTTCTCTTTATATATATATGTGTGATTTGTATTGCTTGTTTATTTATTTATTTTTTAGAGAAATTGAATCTGAATTTTTGTTGCAAAATAATCAATCGGCAGATTCAGTCGAGGATTGGCAGATGTGTCCATTATGCCAGATGGCTGAAGTCCACGTACGTCCTGATGGCGTTAGCATCAATGGTCAGCCATGCGGCAACTGTGGTTTGACTGTGTGTTCGAAATGTGGCCACGTTGTCGAACAGAACGGGGTAATTAGATAATCAAATTGTTCATTGCTTCATTTCTTTTGTTTTTCTTCTTGGTCAGAGTGTTTGTTCATGAAGAAGTTGCATGTAAAATATGCATACAGTAATTTTATAACAAACGATATTCTTCAGTTGTAATGCATAAAAATTGTTGTTTATATGTCTATAATTTAGCGGAAAGTATGGTTATGTGGCATATGCGATTCAGATATTGCTGAAACCAATGGTCGCTGGTATTGTGATGGTAATGCGCGATCGCTATGCGTGTGCATTTTGCATTCATTGGTTCTTCAGTAATTGAATACTTTTATAGCGACGAAATCAAAAGCCATTTCTGAAGATGATAATTCGAAACTGAAGTTTGAAAAATCTCAGGTATGGAGCTTCTTTTTACATCTAGCTATGATACTTTATTTATTTTTGTTAGTTGTGTTGTTGTGCAGTTAAGTGTATTTAATTTAAAATTATTGAATTTGAAATTTTCAGCAATTTCATTAAATAGTTATTTTACGGATGCGAAGGCAGTAGGTGATTATAGTTGAGTTGTTAGTGGCTTTTGCATGTAGTAACATATGATCGATAGATCAATGTTAATTTTGAGTTTCATTAGCAGCTCAGTTGTGGTAAACAAATGAAAAAAATATATATTTATGTAAAAATAGTATTGTGTTGTTAGTTTGAAATGCAATTTATTAATTAATGACCCTATAACTGTTTTCTCTCACGTTGCATTACAGGAAGTTGATTCGGATATTTCTGATCAAGCTAGTGATTCTTCTGACAGTTATCCGGACGTGGTCATTGAAGTGCCATCGTCGCCAGTGAAGCAGCTCGATTTTGATCAAGAATTTTCTACCACAAATTCCAAACAATGCTATGAAGTGTTTCGAGATATTGAGAAACATTTTGTAAATAATTTCGATCAGTGTGACGATACTAAGCAGAGGTAAGAATTGAAATGAAATTGAATGAGCAATTTCTGTTTTTTTTTGAAATTTGATTTGCAAGTTATTAATTTTTATTTGAATTAGGAAACCTGATCATCATGATCAGCAAACCAGGCATTCTGATAAAGGAAATTTTGAAACTGATCCGTTCAAAACAGTGCCCATAAGCGTAGGGCATTCGCCAACTTTTGAAAAATTAACCGAACAAGGTGAAAGAGAATAAATATTTAAGCAGATTTTTTCAAGTTCTCTAAAAGTGAATATTATTTAGCTTCTCCGAGTGATGCTCAACTCAGCATAGGCGAGGAAATATTTGGCAAAATTGTTCCACCAGAGCAGAGTTGTCAAAGTACTAACAGCAGCAATGCCCAAGAAGATTCGATAGACTATGCGCAGGTTGGTTGGCGTTGACTTTTTTCTTTTTGATCATTTTTATTCAACAACTACATATGAAATATTGTTCCTGTTCTGTTTATCATGTTCAGGCGATGCGCTATTACAATACACAGCCATTTTATATTCATCGCCCCGGGCCTGTTTACACAATTTTGGAAGATGACGAAGAAGTCATGGACCTTAATCAAGATGGTAAAAATAAAACTGCATATATGGCAGGTAAGTGAAATTTCAAGTGATATGTAATTTTAATTTGCATTATTTGTATTTAAGCAATAATTGCATTATTATCTTTTAAATTTACATTATTGTTTTTACACAATCAATATATATATAGTGAATGCTGTTCATTATAAAACAATGCGAGTTTTACGCATATGAGAGAATGAGAATTATATTTTGAGTAGCTTCATTTTAGAACTTATATCACTTGTGAGAATGCATATTTTTTTTTTATTTACAGCGTCATATCAGACAAGTTAATATGTTGATTTAATGTCGATATTGATTGAAATGCATTATGCTCAATCGAACCATGTTTAACACTAGATGTTTCAGCAATTTCTGCCTCTCGGCCGTCCACGCTTAGCAGCAGTTCATCGTTGGTATCATCGTCGAAATCACAGCTGACCAGCTTTTCTTCTCCTCTGCCAAACAGTTATGCTGGTGTTGATCGTCCTGTTCAGCAGATGCAAACTTCCAGCAATGCAAGCACTGAACAATTGACTTCGACAGTGGGTTCTGATATTCTTGTACAGCATTTTTTCACGACTACAACCACCTCTAAAACTACAACTACAGTCAGTGCTAGCAAGTCGCATACACTAACAACAGTGCAACAAAATAGCAATACTTTCACAGCAAAGCCAGTTCGAATAGCTCCACCTCCTCCTCCGCCGAGCCAATATTCCATTTCAAGGTGAGATTGTTTGTTGAAATTAATTTTATATTCGTTTGCAACAATGTTATCACATGCATATGATGATGTTTGCTATTTTTCATCATCTATTTTTTTTTAAAATTCTATTTCATTACATAATCATATATATTGTTTATGTTATTTATGGGAGAGAAATATCATGACTGAATGAGGTGAGATTTATATGCAGATTACTGCAACACAACAAAATAGATGAATAGATATTGTTGGTTTTGTTTACATTTTGTCGTTTGTTTGGATCGATCAGCTATATAGCTAGCTAACTTCAACTTCTATACATCCCATTAGACAAATAATTTTTCTTGATTGGAAATAATTTATTTCTTGTTTTCTTTTTGTCAAAACAGGAGAAAAGCACTTTTCAATACTTTTGTGTATCAAAACAACAACACAAATTGACGAATGCTTCACAACTTTATCGATTTTTTTCAAAAGAATTCAAACGAAATGGGCTTGACAGCTGCAGAATTGCCAGTGAATTAATAACAGATGTTATATGGGATGTGGTTTTTTTTTCAATATTGATGTATATTTTTGTCTAGTTAACGGTTGTTATTATATATGTTCAATTACAATTTTAATAATCTTTCAAAGAACCTTACCGATTGGACAATGAGCACACCAATTAATACCATCATTCTCTGTGTGACGTGTTGTTTGATTATTTTATTTTTTTCCTTTGCTCTAATGATGATTGTTCACTGGTTGAATTATTATGTTGTAGTTTCTTTTTTAAAAATTAATTCTGCTTCTTATTTCAAAATGACTGCGAACAGTATGCATTTTTTGGATCTTGTTCTTTTTTGACCTTTTTATTTGAAAAGCGATGCTTGATTTTAGAGATGCCAAAATTGAAAAATCGATCCACCAAGAAACATCTAACAAACCGACAGACGGCAGGCGTCACAGCGCCGACGTTCCACTGTCCACTGATTCAGTGGTCAGTGGCAGCTTGAACGGTACCGCTTTCAAGCCGGTTCACAGCAGCAGCAGCAGCAGCACTTGGACAATACTGGCCGGGCAGAAGAAGTCGGACACGCCCTCGTCGTCCACTGTGGCGGTCAGTTTCGCTTTGCCAATTGTTCGGACGGTTGATATGAATGCTTGGGATCAAAGCTGCCGTTTACCGCTATATTCTGCTGCCACCACGCTTTGTACAACTACAACAACAGCAACAACAACAACAGCAACCACACCAATAACAACCGATGAAGCAGATGCTGACGACGCTCTTGTTGAATGTTCAGGCACAGGTCCATTTGTTTCACGTTTGAAACGTTCACCGGCAATGTTGCTCAACTGTATCAAAAATGAAACCGATTTGCGCGGTGGTAACTTGCAGACGGCGCTACAATCGACGCCAACGCCCGCTTTGACCGCATATTCGTCGACATCGTACCCGTCGTCTTGTCTGATCGATTCTGCGATTCCAACGCCGACCAAAGTTGTCTCCTCCACCTCCTGCGGCGATACTCTGCAATCTGGCAAAACATATCTGGTATGTATTTAATTTTAATTCTCTTCTTTTTTCTACAAATTTATTCGCATGCATTTACAATAGCACACAATTTGGTACCAGAAAGAGAATTTTCTTATTCATTCTTGAGGATCCATCCCCTCATCACTCACCATTGTATATCATTCGAAAATTTTTTTTTTTCATTTATATTCTTATTTCAATTTTATCATTCATATTTGATAAGAGTAGAATTATTTTTATATTTGTATATTTTTTCAACGTTTCTTAATGATTTTCTAAAAGAAAGAGAGAGGGGTGATTTTTCTCTTTTTATTTTTTATTTTTGAGGAAGATGTGCATTTTTGTGCATAATTTAAATAACAGCTAATGATTGCAATTTATTTTAAAATCCAGTAAGTATCAAGTGTTATTATGTGAAGTCAAGATTGAAATCTAAAGACTCGCTAAAGAGAGAGAGAGAGAGAGCAAGTATGGTGATGCAAATGAAGTGGAAATTGTACCTGTGGGTGATATCTACTTCCGCTTGTGTCATTTTATCGATTTCAACGGCTACACCATTTGACACTTTTAACTTCGGCATATTGATTGTTGTTTGATGTTTAACATAACATCTCACTCACTGTGTGGTACTTTTTCTCGCATTTAGCAATTCCTACTCTGCAGCTATTTACAATCTATATGTCTTTGTTGTTTGATTTAAAAATTATTGTTTATTTTTTTATTTAATTGCAGATTATTTAATCTACTTGAAAGTGTTAATGGTGGTAGTGCGTTTTTTTCTGAATTTCTATAATTAGTGAATAATTAAATTTAAGTATATTTCAAATTTCACACAGTTTCAGAATGCTTTTCTCACAGTAAGCGTTGTGGACTGACTACATGAACTTTCCCTAAAAATTAAAGTTTTTCTTTTTTTTTAAAGATCGTTTTCTTTAATTCACAACGGTTTGCAGTTAGTTAATTGTGTGCAGGATTGATTTTTTTTTCTTGCCTAGTTTTTGTTGTTGCAGCTTAGTTGTGAAAAGTTTGCGCCAGCTTGGGGAAGAAAGATGTAATATAAAGAGAGGCTAACAATTGTTCAGTTGCATCGATTGTGCACGGCGCTGCTTTTCACAGCTGGGTTGGTCACGTCGTTCGTTGCATAACGCTTATTATCAGTCATATATCATTATTTTGTCATTATTATTATTGCATAGGAAAGGAAAAAAAATTGCACATTATTAATTGCATTATCACAATTATGCAAAATTAACCTGGAACTGCTTTTACTAAGATGATGGATTTTATTATAGATTTTTAAGCCAGAACGAAATGAAATTTTGAAATGTTTTTTTTTCTTTTTTTCGTCATTTTTTAATCAATTGCTTTTAGAATGAACGGCTATTTTTTGCCCAAGCATCACCCGGTGAAATGGGTCGCCGAAAACTGCCGAATATACCAAAAATTGCCTCCAACCGACACCAACAGGTAAAAAAAAATAAAATTCAGTAGACTTGAAGCGAAAAAAAAAGAAAAATACAATATATTACGACATTGTTCAGGATGTTGACGAGCAACTGTGCAACATTAGCTGGTCAGCCGGACCGGTGTGTTCTTCAACGACAATGTCCAACGGCAGCGGCATCACTGGTAGTATCACTGGTGGAAGCAGTTACAACAATGCCAACAATGTCATCAGCATGTCGAGTTCTTGGAAGAACATTGGGCAAACGTTGCGGCCACAGCATTCTACGCCTCTGGCAACCAATTGTCGACGTCTGTTGCCTCCCACGCTTGCACGAGTGCTACTCAAGCAAGAACTTCGTGAAGCGCTCAGCAAACGACTGGACAAATTGGAAGCGGCCGAAATTGAAGCCAATCAACGAGAATTTGTCGTTGGAGTAAGCCACTTGTTCAATTATTAATGTTATATTGTTATTCCATTTCTTCGATCATTCTAGTTGCATATTCTTATTATTATTGAACGAGAAATGTTAAAATGTCGAAATTTTAAATCGAAATTTTAAACTAAAATGGCCAATGTATTTTTTTTTGTTTGTTTGATGAAATGGTTTATTGCAGCGATATATGGCTACTGGTGTGTATCCGCGGTCGGCTGGCGTTGATTCAGCACCGTCAGTGGTTCGATGCGGTCTGTCTCCAGAAATGGTACGCGGCTGTGTGGTGCATTTTGATCGATCGCGTTATTTGTCTTCAATTCGACAACGAGAGTCATCCAAAGTTGACTTCAACAATTGTTACGGCCAGTCATCACGTTACGGTTACGGTGGTGAAGAGCAGTGGAATAATAGTCGACTTGTTCGCAAAAAGGAATCGTTTGTAAAAAAAGATAATTCAGTGGTATTGTTATTTGTAAAATTTTGTGGATCTTCATTTTTTCTAGTGTGTTTAAAAAAGAAAAAATTTTTTTTTTAGCAAACCAAGCGTAACGATTTCACCGTTCAGACGTCAGACATTTTGGAAAAATACAAAGATGCAAGTACACAAACAGTGCAACAGTCGTCAGAAACGACAACGATCAGTGGGAATTTTGTTCGATTTAAACCAAAAGATGATCTTATATTAAGCAAGCAGAAAAATGTAGGCGTATCAACTAGCGATGGTCCAACTTGCAGAACAATATCGACAAGCACGGATGAAATTGATGAAGGTATATTGTGTTTGTTTATTGTTGTTGTATTATGCGAATTGTATTTTGTGTGATTGTGATTATAGATCGTTTGATGGCTAGACGACGTTCAGAGGGAAATAAGAAGTGGAGAAATTTGAATTCAAAATCGTTCACTTATTTCTCAGCTGATGATGATTTCGCTTCACGTGAAAGCAGACGATCGAAAATTCGTCGTGAAATTGCACGACGTAAGGAGAAGTTCAACTCTTACGAAGATTTGTTCAACTTGCCTCCTCAAAGAACCGATTCTACGTACCGATACATGGACGACGGAATGGATTTGAACAATTACACCACCACACCTTCGTTGTATTCTTCGAATCGTTTTTCCGGACACTACGGTTCACTTCCACGCATTGATCGACTGTACGATTATTCTTCTCCAATGTCAAGAAATGTCATCTACGACGACCAACCTTCCTCCTCTTCCTCATTTTCTGCTGGCTATCCGTTGAGACCGTATCAAAAGTATGACCGACTGTACAGATCAGACACGGCTTCGTTTGTTGATGGTCAAGATTCGGCGTTTAATCGTGCAAATTACGGCACCATGACTTGGCGGGATCGGAAACCTTGGTTCAATGATGGTCAGAGATCACTCAGCTCGTCACTGCCCTATTTGAACAATCTTTACGAATCGCTCGATTCTCAACCTGAATGCTCATTTCGTGGTTACAACAGAGGCCGTAGATTTGGTGAATAGATTGATTTGCTCATGCATGCGTGCTTTTTTTTTCTTTTTAACGAAACATTTGAAATGCTCTTCTTTTTTTTCAGGTGAAACTGGAACTGACGATCGCACGCCACGCCCTAGCAGTATGTTGTCACATTATGCAAACTATTTGCACAACGATTTTCTACGTCGATCCAATGCACTGGACGACGGGTATGGCAACCTTTGCGCCGACTCTTCTTCTACTGCCAAATACATGCCACCATATACGGATTCTTCTACTGAGTTCAACTGTAGACCGAGTTCAGTGATGGAACCGATGGCCAATCGACTCCCGTACGACAGGTACGATGAACCGTTGAACGAGTGTTTATCGTTGCACCGCTGTCGCGCCGATGCCCCCATCGAAACTTACCCATCGACACGCGACTATTGCTCCATGACAGCCCAGCAGCCGACATTCAGCAGAAGAAGAAGAAGCAGAAGACAACAAGATCATGAGCCTCTTTATTCAAGCGTCAAATCTGCTCAATACGATACAGGTAAGAGAGAGAGAGAAGTCAGATAGATATCCGGTCCAATTTATTAGAATGGTCGATGTAGTAAATGAAAGGTTGTTGTTTTCTTTTTTTTCAGATTTGAAAACACAGTCGTATAATCCATATTCGATCGATTCAAGCCTGCAAAATGCATCAGTTGAAAATCATCATAGACAACGCGTAAGATTTGACGTTCCTAATCTTTACCAGCCACATCAACGTGACCTATTGTGAGCTTTTCTTTATTTGCTCTGTGTAATTCTTTATTCATTTTGCTATCTATTTATCTGTCTATCTTTTAAATCTGCCTTCTATTTCTATTTGCTTTCTGCTTTTCAGAATTTCTGCTTATTTATTTTGGAATTTTTTTTCTATGCATTCATTTAATATCTACAGCATGACTATACAAATGCAATATTTCCATTAATAAGTTTTATTTTTTAGAAAAATTATCATCTTCTTTTTTCTGAAATAATCTTTTTTACTTACACAAATTGGTGATTTTGACTGGTTGTTTTTACCATAGAGCGAATTAGATTTAAATAAAACGCGTTTTCATTTTAATAATGTAATGAAAGAAGGTTTAAAAGAAAAATACAGAATATAATATGAATTTGCGGCGGCAGCTATCGGCACAGGGAAGAACGAAGTGAAGCACTGAAGCGGGCTTTTTTCCATTTCTAGGCATCGTCACAAATTTTACTAGAGGAGGGTAAGTCGTCTTTTCGTCAAGATCCGTCTCCATCGTCGGCTAATATCAAACGGCTGCTGCTTGTGCGCGACGTTCGTGATCGTTCCGGTAAGTTGTTTGTTTGCAACTGGAAATTCAATTTTATTTCATATAATTTCATTTTTGTTCCAGGTCATGGCATAGGTATGCGTGTTATTGGTGGCAAAATTTTACCTGGTTCTGACGGAGAGTTAGTTGCCTACGTAGCTGCAGTGTATAAAGGTGGTTTGGTAGACTTGATGGAAGAAGTGAAAGAAGGTAATAATATAATTTGTGCTCTTTTCATTGGTTATATTATATTATTTCTCACATATTATTATTATTATTATTATTATTATTATTAGGCGATCAAATATTGGAATGGAATGGCATAACGTTGACAGGCAAAACTTACGAAGAAGTTCAATCGATTATAGACAATACAGAAGGGGAATTTGAGATTGTTCTACGAAGGTACGATGCATTTTTATTCACTTCAGCAGCTTTATTATTCATTATTTTGTTGTTAATATTTCAGCGATGCCAATTTAAATCAAGTATATCGTTTGGAGGAAGGTCCAAGTAGCAGTTTGGACAAGGGTTACGAAAGTGATTGCTGTTTGTCCAATTCGGTACATCCTCGTTCAGCCAAATTTACATTACAACGAAAAAGTGGATTCGATCAAAGTAAGCAATCGTTTCGTTTCGATTTTATTATATGTATTTTTTTTAAATCAGTTTCTCCTTTGCAATAAATATTCTGTTTTATTCTATTTATCCCTTGATAATTAATGCACTAGAATAAGAATATAAATGAAAAGAAAAATACTGATGTTTTGGTGTATTTTTGTTTAGCTAATGATAAGCATTGTCAAGGGCTAGATTTTGGTAAAGCTTCTCCGTGTTTCAGCACCACCCCACGCAGTCGATCACCTTTCACTGCGAATCAGCAGCAGGTAACCTGACTAGCAACACTTGCTAGCAAAAATACCAAGTCTGCTTCAGTGCTTTACAATACGATGCAATTTGGTTGATCATTTGTGCTTTATTATTTTATTTTATTATCATTATTATTATTATTATATTGTTGTTGCTGTTTTTGTTTTTGTTATCATTGCTATTAATTACTTGTTGTTACTGTTCTGTCTGCTATAGCTTCTTTTCATTTGCAAATTTAATCTGCAAAGTTGTTTTCGTCAGTCAACAACTTTTGGAAAAAAAAACATTGCTTTTCTCTTTCTGTGACCACTCTTTGCCCGTGTACTAAAATAGATTTGTGTATGATTTTTTTTTTCATTTTTTCACGCTTCTGTTTCTGGTCTATAGCTTCTTGCACGTTATATCCTATCGCTTATACTATCATTATTTTTCTCTTTATACTATCCTTTGGAGGTTCTTCGCTTTCTGAAATAAAATAACTTCGAACAAGACCGAAATCGATGTCTCTCTCAACGATGCTAATATTTATGCTAAATATATACTTTATGATTATTGTTTCTGTTAATTTTTTCTTTTATTTATTGCTGTTGCTTTTAAGAGCATACATACACATAGGAGGAGATTGGATACGCAAAATTGACACTTGAATTCTTGTATATAATTCAGAATTCACTGCTTGCTCAGGATCTGGTCAACGGAGGCTTGCTGAAACTGCGCGTCTGCTTTGATCACACATCCGACACGTTGTTCGTCACAGTACTGTGTGCAGCTCGGTTGCCGAACGTTGATGCCAAAAAACGACCCCCGAATCCTTTTGTAAAAATATACATTCTTCCTGAACGAGTGTACATATATGCATATTTATTTATTTATTTATTTCTTGTCATATTTTTCTCACACACCATTGCTTTTTGATAGTGTACAAAATAAGCGTCGAACGAAATTCATTGCTCGATCAAACAATCCCATTTGGAACCAGACTGTGGTTTACAAAGACTTGAACTTGGAACAAGCGCTCGGCAAGATGTTAGAATTCACCGTCTGGAGTTATGATCGTTTCAAGCAGAATACATTTCTGGGAAAAGTGATCATCAATCTTTCAGGTAAGTGTTTTCTGATTATATGTGATTATTTGTTGTTCAGTGTTGTATGTTATCTTGTTAATTTTTTTTTCTTTATCTGATCAAGTTGTTTGGTTTATAATTTTCTCGCTTTGCTTGCTTATTTTCTTCTTCAAACTCTGCAATCTGAAAAGGATACAGTTATATAGATATATTTTTTTTATTTTTATTTTTTATCTTTTGCTGGTGGAGAATGATCATCTTATCTTCATTGTTACGGTTCATTTGAAACAAAAGCATAAAACTAAATTAGTGTTTTCTTGTGTAGTGGTGTGTGATTTGTCGATTGTTCACTGTTGTGGTCAGTTGTTGTGGTCAGTTGATGTTGTTGTTGTTTACGTTTTCGGTCGTGAAATCCTTATGTGTTGTTTTCCATTTGTAGTGTGCAGAATTTTTGATGAAACTATCAAAATTTCAGATCAATTTTATCTGCTTTAGATGCTTTGCACTCGCTGCCAGCTTCTCAATGGCACCCTTTGCAGCAGTTTCTTTAACGGCTATTTACAGAACGGGGTAGTTTTGTTGTTATGAATTATTTTTCCGCTTAACAAATTTGTTCACTGCCTTTTGGTGGCTTTTTTGTTTCCGGTTATAATTTTTTCACTGGCAATACGACAGTTGAATTATATGAAAATTTATGTGAATTTTGTTGCAAACCGATTCTGAAATATTTTATTCTTCCAAAATGGACATTGTTATAATATTTTCTTGGCAAATTGTTCGACGATGATTATGGTCAACTGAAAACAATATTAGAATATGAATGAATATCATGTTCAGATGCTTTTAGTTTTTTTTGTCTGCTTATAAATATTCCATGAATTACTATTATGCGAGTAAATTGGTCTTGTCTTGCATATTTTTTGATCTCAGATCTTTCACATTATTGAGCGTGAATGAAATCCATAAAAATTGCCTGTAAATACATGTAAATTTGTATATTGGAATCATCTTAAAAGTAATCGAGTAAGTGATTTTACAAACCAACAAAGAACAACAATAGATATGACTAAATTCATTGATTTGATTGGCGTGATGTGAAAAAGTTGAACGGAAATTTCAGTTCTGACTAAATAATAATCAGCTAAATGGTATTCGTGAGGTGATTAATTTTTTTTACTCTAATGTGAAAGCATTCTCCAAGGTTCATGATTGTCATTGCACTGCAATAGTTTATTTTTAGATTATTTATTAAACTAAATTCAACAATAATTATTGTAAATAAAATCACAACTGAATCGTTTTCGTTCAATTACACATCTTCAAAGTTAAATTTATTTATTTGCACAATAAGCATATTTTTATATTGAAATTTACATTTTCTGTGAAATATCTGCCAAGCAGTTTCAACAAAGTGGATAGTTTTAAGTATAAAAAAAGAAGTTCTTCCAATTTACTGGCGAACAGTGCTGTAATTAGTTAATCGTACCAATGAAGTGAATTTTCCAAATGCGTTACTGTTCTAATTTGAAGAGTGAATGAGAAATTAAAATTTCTAAGAAAGAATAAAGCCTGCTTTTGAAATTTGCAAATGCAGCAGCAGCAGCAGCAGCAGCGTGCTTTGATTAATCAAATCAGTAGCCTATTGAAGGTGAATTGTCTTTTTAAACGTACAAATATTAATTAAGATAAACATTTCATTTATTTAAATTGCAATTCATTAGCATGTTATTATTGTCACTATTTTTATTTTTCCTTATTGATAAACACCCTGATGGGTATTAATTATGGCTAATTTTACGTAATTGAACAGTAACAACGCTGCTTCATTGTCCAATTATTTCGCTTTCGTCGTCATTATCCATTTTGAGCTTAATGGTTTTGGAATTAACTCGCTTGCCTTTGTAATAATGAACGACAGACTTTACTGCAATTTATTATTGTTTTTTTCTTTTTTTGCATTATCTTTTTATTTAACAGTTGGTTATTTCAGTGTGTTTTATTATTCTGAGAGGTTTTGCAAACGGTTTTTTTTTAAATTGATTTTTACTTATTAATTTGTACATTAATTTTGTACATATAGGTGATCGATCGATCGATTTTTGTTTAAGGATAATTTTTTATTTCACATTTTTCAAATAGATCTAAAAACTGAGTATGCAAAATTCAAATGTTTGTTTGGAAAAAGCCTTTTGCATGCATATAATATCTGTAAACAAAGTGTTGTCAGCTTGGAGTGCAGATACCACTTGAATAGTGCGTGGTTTGTGCGCAATAAGAACAGCAAAAAAGAAATAAACAGTTCAATCAACATTGGCATTGTGCTTTCAGTCAGTTGAATTGTATACTTCATCACAGATACACAACAAGAAATAAAAGTATAATTGGGAAAATGTGCAGTGCAAAAATAGTGGAATGTTTCATTTTCTTCCAAAGCGGATGTGATAGCTTGTTGTTCTCGTAGCACGGTTCAGACGTTGTTTCTCTTTCTTAGCTTCCAATCGGTCGATAATTTGTTTCATTGGAGCCAAAATTTCCATAAACTCTTTCGTCATGGTTTCTTCATCCGGATCACCTTGAGGGGAAAATGAAAAAATTTAATTTTTCCTTTATAACAAGAAACCAAAAAGTGAGCACCAATTTTACCTTTGAAATTTTCCCTAGCTGCTTCGTAGATACGTTTGTAGCAAGGTCGAAGATCTTCAGATCCGCATATTTTTACAAGATCATTGTGAGCGTCGCCCACTTCTTCAGGATTCCAATACCAGCCTTCCCATCCGAAGCAACTGTTGAACAGCAAAGTTGTCAACAAAATAACTGTCCACAGCATTGTCGTCTGAAATTGTTCATTGCATTTGTGACGAAAAAGAAGAACAAAAAAAAATCCCCCCCCCATCCTTCAACAACTATCAACCAAACAACTTACTGTACTGTTACTGTTGCTACTGCTGCTGCTCATTGACGTTCACGGTTAAGCGTTCAAATTGCTTGTAGAAAGGCAATGAATAATAGAATAATATAAATAATCGAATGAATATTATTATTATTATTATTATTATTATTATTAGCCTGTTGGTGTAGCTTTGACAACCTGCAAGTGCTGTACTGAGATGTGCAAACTTGTGGATGTGTCCGACGTGTGGATGGATAACGTGTCGCTCTGACAAGCTCACAACTGTCGACCTTGGTGCTGGTCTGCGCCTTATTAAGAGATTCTGTTAGTTGAATTTCAAAACGCCCTCGCGACGCTTCACCGCCACAATCGCATTCAAAGGTGGCCAGAAAGTGCACAGGCACCCTGCTTGCAAAGCGAATCACGTGATCACGTGCGGAAACAAAAGCGACACCAACTGGTGCTAATGGATAATTGAAGTTAATAAAGTCAGATAATTACCAATGTCGGTTGATGCACTTACTAGCAGTGATCAAGCTGAACTGTACAATACAAATTATAATCAATAATGAAATTATTCACATATTTATGTATATTTTTTTAATTTTTTGTTTTGATATTATTTGTATTGGAAAAGATGATTTCTTTACAAGCATTAACATAAACAGTTGCTTGTGTTTGTTTCGACCGACATTTGTGTGATAACACCGCTGATGTTATTTGCTAAATGAAAATAGTAACCACAATATTTTCATTCAACATCAGTTTGGACATTTGGATAACCTATTATTATTGCTTATTTGTAATGTTAGCGATGCATTTTGAAACGGTTATGTTGATATTTTGAGTTTTGAAGAGAAAACAGCACTCAATAGAACAAATTTTTTATTCCATACTTCTTCCCCTTTGTACATTTGCATAAATGATGTGATTCATTTCGACAGACTCACCCACACACCTACACATACACACATACACACACACATTCACACGTGAACAATTTGTAGTTCTTTTGTAATATTTTAAAATTTAAAATTTCTCTGAAAAGGTAGAAATAACATTTTATTTCGTTGTGTTAACTTTTGATGACACATTCTTCAATCTTTGCTTTTTTTTCAAATTTTATTACAGAATTGTGTCATAATCTGTGAAAATTAGTATCAGTCATCAATTCTAAGATTAAAATAAAATATCTTTTGTTAAATTTAATTTAGATAAAGCATTTTGTTATAATTATGCTCAACTTGTCGGTGGTTTTTTTTTCTTCAAGCAGTGGAGATTAGCAGCAGCAATTAGCAACTTGACTTTTCGAAAATAGCAACATTCTCATTTTATAATAATAACTTTACCAATTGATAATAATCTTCTATTTGCATATGGTGTTTAATAATTTTGACATTTATTTTGCAAATTTTTTCGATTAATGTGTAACAACATGAACACATGCACATGGATACACAGCATATGTAAATAGAAATAAATGAATAATTATCACTGATAAAATTTTTTTTAGTTCTATGAATAATCGCGTAGCTTTTATTAAAAATCTGTTTTAAACTTTTTTATTCTAAAGTAACTCAGTAATAGCTATATAGTTTTGCTGATTATTTCTTTTGAATAATTAGCACATCATCTTGCATATAATTTTAGATGAGAGATTTTTAAAAAATTGCATATTATGTGAAAAACCAATGGCGGTTTATCAGATGATGATGAATTTTTCTGATCGATGAATAAATAAATGTTATTTTTTTAATTTGTTTTTTAATGTATCTTATGCACGAGATTTTGGAATAAGCTTAATTTTTAACAAATAAAATAATAGTGTTGTATTATTCAAATTGCAAATACAATCAATGTAGAAGTCAGATTTATTGAAATAATATATGTATTTACTCTATTCTTCTTATGTGCTTGTTGCATGTAATTCATAAAAATTTCATGTCCAATTGATTTTTTTATTGATATATCTTTATGAAATCACAGTTTTTGAAGTTGTATTCATGTTATTTTGGCATGCATGCTTTTTTTTTGTGAAACTTGGTTAATAAAACAGAAAATTGCCATCCAACTGACAACAACTGTTTTTTTCTCTCCCTCTTTATCCGTTCTTATTATTTTATTATTTTTTATACTGATAATTGGCGTCGGAGGAAAATTATTTAAATGGAAATAAGTCATTGGCGGTGAATTATCAGTTCATTTATTTGTTCCAAATGTCTAATATTGATTCAATGCTCACTTAGATTTTTCTTACAAGTCGATATTCTTTTGTGGAAAGCTAAATTTTTATTTCACACAAATTCTTATATATAAATATATGTATATATCAGATAATTGCCAATGCCAATGAAAAATCTTATATATATATATAAGATTTTTCTTTCTATATGTATATTTTTTTTCCTTTCTGAAATAAATTCCAAACACAATGCTTAATTTATAAAGCACTGTTTTGTGGTTTTGTATTACTTTAATGAAATCAATTTGCATTTGCATTAAAAGCTAAAATTATTTTAAATTAAATTCTCCGAGGTTTGTTGTCATTTATTTTAAAATTACACATTGATTCTTACTTGAAATAATATTACACAAAAACTTTCAACTAAGATGAATCATTTGCGTCATTGTTTTTAAAAAATATTTACAATTATTAGCTGTTCACGGTTTATTTTCATTATTATTAAAAGATCATTTCAATTAGATAGAAACATATAAGTTACATTTTTGTAATAACACTTTTTGCAAAATTCAACATAACTTCCGCCATTATACATATTGATATTTTCCATTTATGATATTTATAATTGGAACGAATTTTATTGTGCTTAAGCCGTGCCTGTGGCCGTATTCGGTTTTTGCAAAGCTAACTGAATTGAAATCGTTTTCCAAAACGCAAGTGAATACTATGCCGTCCCTGCATAAGCGGCTCTTTCCAATATTCTCTACCTAGAAATTGCAGTAAAATTGATTTCAAAATATAAATATTTTCACATCTTACAGTACCATATTCTGAGTGTTGATTTGAAACGGCATCACGGAAATTTTTCAACACAATTCCTGTAGTTTAAAGTTGATTTTAAACCTTACAATGCAATGTAACAATTGACAATTGTAGCAAACAATCATTTTAAAAAAATGATTCAAAATAAGATTACTTTATGAAAATTTTAATTCTTTTTTTACGTATAATAATGAAACGTTGTTATAAAATGTATTTAATCATTATTTAAACATTATAGAACATTACTTATGATTTATATACCAGATTGTTAATTTTAGCTGCAAACAGATAGATGAAGCATGATGATATTGTCATACCGTTCGAAGTAGATTTGATTACATTTTGGAGCAACTGAAGTATGCGCATTCTGTAATAATCACGCTCGCAGGGAATGTTCATTGAATTTGTGCCGATTGTTGAATATTTGCATGGATTTGTGCTATCAAACAGTTCAAAGGACAACGATTGCATCGATAAAGTGCTGAGGAAAAGAACTTTCACTACAAGCAGCATGATCATACAATGTCAACACCTTTCTACACTGAGGCTGAAGTTCACATTGACAGAGAAAATTTCGACTTTGTCCGTAAGTACCGAAACCTTAATACACATTATTTTTGATATTATTTTATCAACTATTGAATTGTTTCTTTTCTTTTCACTTTTTTCTGTTGGGGAAACAAACCACGCGTTCATCTATTATTCTGTGTGCCTTATTGCGTACATATATGCATGCGAAGTAGGTGTGATAAATTTCATTTCATTTCAAGTCTGTGAAACCTTACATTGTGCTCAGGAAAAGGAGGTAGAAATTTAGTGTTATCTGTTTTTTGTTTGTAGCATATTTTTCATCATGTTGTAAGAGTAGCATTAAATAATTTTCTGTTTTCTTAATTAAAAAATGAAACCCCACTACTGTGCAAATGAAAATTCATAGTCAATTCACTACTGTGCCTACCATTTGTCAGCGTGTGTTATAATTATCTGAGTTTTTTTTTTTCAAATCCATTTCCGATTTACTTTTATTTAAATTTGATTTGAAATGTTCAATTTTTCATTTTCATATTTGCAAACAGATTTTAATAATTATTGAATAGTGATGATTTAATATTGTGCAAGATGTGTGTTGTACGTGCGCGGTGAATATCTGTTTGTTCAAATTAGTTTCACAGCTAGATGTTTTATTTTATTTTATTTTATTTTATTTTATTTTATTGTAATGCATAATGCACAAGTGATGCATTTTACTTCATTATCTCCAGTAGAGTCAGTAATTCTGTGAAGTATAGAATCTTTGTTAGTCTTTGCTATCGTGAAAAGTTGAACGCTTTCCAAACCGTATATGAAAACTGTCTCTGCTTTCATGATCCACGTTGTTCAACAGTTTATCTAAAATTGGAAACTGTTCGAACAAAACAAAGCCAATAATAAAGCAGAGAAACATACTTTGTGTTTGCAGAAATTCAGTAGGATTTACGAGAGTTATTCCTAAAAATATGAACAACATTGGCACATTATTCCTTATTACAAAAATTTTTCATTGAACGTTATTTAGTTGTGTTGGCAATTTGAAATTTATGCGCAGTGTAAATTTGAATTTGATGTTCGTTAATAATGTTATTGTACAGAATATATGAGATGACATGAGATGAGGTACATTTTGTCGAAATGAGAAAGCAAAAATTGTATTCAAACCTTTCGAATGATTTCCTTTCAACATCTTCTGCAACAAGTTGAACAGGCATTGCTTGGGATCCTCTGTTGAGCAGAGTGCTTTGCTGTTTTGTTTGATGTCGTGTTGATGTGATTGTGCTTTGCTGATCAATGTAGCATCTGTTGCTGAGCATGCGAACAGAAATGCAAAAATTGTGAAATATCTCAACACTGTCGGTGACATTGACGCTTGTTGACGCTCGAGATTGCGTGATTTTGAAGCGAACAAACAACGGTCAGTTCGCATTTGCTTGGAAATATCTAACCAAAGCAAAATGAAATTGAATTTATTCTCTTGATTTATTCGAATTTGCTTTTTATTTCTTTTTTTCTTCTCCTTCTTATAAACATATAATGCAAAGATTTAATGGAAAAAATAACAAAAAGCAAAAGTGACTTTAAATTACAGAGACCGTTTTGTTGAAAAGAGCCATGCTGTCATTGAATATAATGCGCCGTCTTGCACGGATTATTGCATTTCAACTTGCAGAATGCTTAAGTGATCATTTCAATCTTGGGCAGAGTGATTTGTTAATTTGCAAATGAACGTAAATGCTATAAATTACTTTGATTGAAGAAGATTCCTTCTCACTGGCACATAGATTGGTTTGTCGAGTGGTGAAAGAATATTTTTAACACCAATTGAATGTACAAGGGGAAAAATTGAATTGAATGATCGACAAACCATTGTCGCATTCATTCACTGGACAATTTGTCTATTTTCTTTCATTTTTTCTTTATAAAAGCATTTCTTAATATCATTCGAATTATTTGATCATGAAATTTGTGCTTTTCCTCTAGCATCACATTTACTGATATGCACACCATTAAATTTTGAATTTTTGAACATGGGTAAATTTTAAAATAATAAAAAAAAAACGCAATCAACAAACATGCAAAATGTCAGAATAGATTGAATTTCAATCATTGGAAAAATTGCGAAAAGAAAGAGCTAATTTTGTGATCACTTACTCTATGCTAACGGTAAATTAAAGTTTTGTTCTACCATTAAAAATAAGCTCATCAAAAATACGCACTTTTGATATTATTGGTTTTCTCATTTACTGATTTTTGGTCGCTCTTTTCATCATTTCAAACATAAATTGAATTGTTGTGAAATTTGCATATTTTTATTGTCACAGTTATTGTGAGCTTGGTAGCAAATTTAATTTCCGTTCATCATTTTGCTGGCAATGTTTTTCCTTATGCTGTTTTTTTCTTCCATTTTAATTTCTCACCTAAAATGAGAGCATGTTCTGAGTGAAATTTTAATTTTTTTACAATTACGTTACGCGTGAAGTATGGTTAGTTGACTCTGTGTGTGATTGAGAATTCAATTAACATGAAAATGGATGGAAATAATCTTAGGTGTTGGAGCTTTGCAAATGCGATTAGCTTTGCGATCACATTTCTACCGGCAAATTAAATTAATGAAATTGAACAAGTTCAACATTTCCGTTTCGTTTTCAAATTTCCTTTTCACAGTAAGTAGCTGGTACGATCCTCTTGTCACTCTTTCGACTCTCTCTCTCTCTCTCTCCCTCTCTCATTCACCGTATTCATACAGGAAAAAGTAATGATTTCTTATCTGTATTTTTAAAATAAAATCCAGAATTCTGTTGTAATATTTAAGTTCATTCAAAATTTAAAAATTATGCCATTTTTCCATATTTCAGCTGAAAAATTTAGATATAATTTTGCTAAAGGTTTGCATTTCAATGGTCAAAATGCAATTTTTCATTCACCTGATTGCTGCTTTGCTTTTCTTATTTGCTCGTGGCGAAGACGATGCCATTGTAGAGCCGACATTTGCTGATCTGAAAAATCTGATTGATCTGTACGCAAGTAAGCGCATTAAAACAGCAACTTTTTCTTCTCTGGCAACATCTTCTTCACACACGGCTTATTGTATTTTCTCATCTTTCAAATATATTAAATTACATATTTTTTGTATTCATTTTTCAATACTGTAGCAGTTCTGCAATAAGGTGAATTTTGTAAATTTTCAGGAGAAATGGAAGCAATGAATGCACTTGGTGCTTCAAGACGCCTGAAAACTATTCCACTGCGAGATCCCAGATTTATTACTCGCAAGCTATTTAAAAATGACTAGCAAAAATTGTGCACCACCAATTAGTTCTGATTTCAATTTTCACCTGTTTCAATTAAGCCCCCCTAAATGATTATCAAATTAGCTTATTATTATTAACGAATGATTCGCTTTTTTCCTGATTAAATTTTTATTCAGAAAAGCAAAGTGTCAGCATTTTCTTATTGTCACATTGTTACAATAGCGCAGATTTCATTTTCTTATTTATTTTTTAAACAATTATCTAAAAATATTACTTATTTTGCTGCTACTGCTACTACTACTACTACTAATTTATGTTATTATTCTAATCAGAAGTTGATTTGTTTGCAGTATGAAAAGCATTTTCAATTTGCGGAATAGGTTATGCAAAATTTCATCATAATTATGCTAATATTCTGTATGTTTTTATTGATGGATGAAGCAGGCATATTTTGAATTCTGCAATGACAGCTTATGGCAAAGACGATTCCACTAAGTCGGTAGTGGAATCAATATTAAGGATTATTAATCAATTATTAAAAAATATTTAATGCGGTTGTAAAAGCAAAGTAAGATTTGAGCAACTAATCTTTGTTGGTACAAATTTAAGAAAATTAATTAATAACTATTCGTGATTAAAATATCGCGTTTTTCAGGGAATTGAAATATTCCCTAGCGAAATATCAAAGTTTGGTTTTGTGAAACAAAGTAAACAAGACCTCGGGTCAATTAAATTTTGAAAGAACAATTATTAAGCTTGCCCCCGTTGTATACAACTGAGGATTTAAATTTTCAGCTGACATGAAATGAATAAACACCAAGAGGAGAGATTGTCTTTCGATTTTTTTTATTAAATTAATTTTTTGTTCAATCTCTTCATATAAATGGAATGCGACACTTCATTATATTTTCTGTAACTTTATTTGAAGTTTTCTCTTACACATCACTCTCTTCTTTGCTGCTCATCACGCAAAATGAAAATAGCAGAATTGTTGTCTTATCAGATTCAAGTTTGTCTGAAATTTGAATATGCGTACACGTTATTTATGTAAAGTGATGTTTGAATAATTGCTTTTTCTACAAAATTGCAGATGCAGCTTTTGTTTATATGCAGTACTGACCGTGTATTAATGTTTTATTACATTCCATTTACATTGTTTGTGATCACGTCGAATCTTTTTGCACTCTATTTTATAATTACGATAAGTTATTCTCTGTTATCTTATAAACCGATGCAGTGGAGAGTGGTTGGTGAAACAGATTCAAATTTGCAGCAGCATTCATTGGCTCAGTGTTTGCATTTGCTGATGTACAACATAAACAGATTGAACATCGTTGAAATTCAGAACCAGTGTTCAGTCGATGTTTGCATGCAATTTCACATAGCATGATACACAACCATCTCTGTGCCACTGGAATCTTTGTTTGTCTGATTTGGCATCAGGTTGTTGAATGTCAATTCCAGTTGAAATCTACATCTCAGAACAACGAATGATGACCATATCATTCAACTCATCGACACGAAATAAATTTCACAATATGCCCTTAGATCGGTAAGAAAAAATTTATATGAGAAAAATGAAGTTGGCAGTCAATTAATCGATGAATCAGAAATGCTTTTCAATTTCATTTTTATGGAAACTGTAGTTTATGATTTTCAAGTAATATGCAAAAATATTGGCAATTTTCAATTTGAGAAAATTGTTTTCTTTAAAGTATGAAATAAACATATCTGCACATTTCTGTAGTGAATATTTGTGTCTGTTTGCATAGCAACCAAAAAATTTCGATTTGAAAATTTTATTTGTTTGTCTGTTATTTGTTTATTTGAAGGAGATGTTTTTCATTTAAAGCTGTTATTATTATTATTATTATTTAAAACAGCTTTTGAACTTCCTTTTTTGAATTCTTTATTACCTTAATTTGTGGACTTTTAATTTATTGCTTTAAAGAATAGAGTTTAATTTTCAGCATCTTCAGCCCAATTCAAGCATTCAAATAACATAATAAATGAAACAAATATGCTGTTGATTTGAGGAAGTTAATTTGAATTCGTTTTGCTGAAATAAAATTATGCTGATCTGATGGAACTGTCATAGCTTGTTGTAAACAGAAGCTAGTAACCGTTCCAAAGGTATTCATATTTTATGATAAAATTTTTAGGTAGTTATTTTTCTGAATTTCATACTGTTATAGGTGCATCATTTTTCACTTCAGAACTTGAAATTCGGTTTCTTTCATAAGTCAAGTGGAATAAAATGCCATCAGTGTGCACTATGTGTAAATTGTTGTCTGCTTGCAGTTCCGCTGAATAAGTAAACAATAAAATGGTACTTATCTGTTTATGTAACAGTAGAATCAGATTAGCATCTGTGATTGCATTAGAATCGGTTTTATTATTACATTTTTTTTTAAGTGTTAGCATTATTAAGTTTTCAGGTTAATAATCTCAATGTGGCGTACAGATTTCAGAGAACAGAGAACAAACAACAAGCACGAAACACCCAACAAATTGTGATCAGAATTGCTGAAACACCTGCTTGAAAATTTTGAACAATCATTGCTAAAGTAAGTGCATTTTTATTATTTTTGACCATAAGCATTGTTTTTGGCATAAGCAACGTTGTTAATTGGTGTTTTTTAATTTCATTATTTTTTTTCAAATTTATCTGCAGTTTTATCTGTAATATAAGTTTTACTAACAAGGAAAAAATGAATAAATTGTATATTGTTCAAGTACGTATGCTTTCACCACTTATCAAATAGCTCAAACCGATAACTTTTGTTTTTTTCATACAGTGTTTTCAGAGGTAGTTTAATGCAAATGTTGATTTTGATGAAAATCAAAAGTTATAGTGATTATTTTGAAATTTCATTTTTAAATGCAGCGATGTTGTAGCAAAACAGAAATTATGTTATTATTATATTGAGATGAGTTAAAATGAATTTGATTTTTCATGTTAAAAAATATGTGCACCAAAAGCATCATAGATGTGATAAATATATTCCATTATTGTGTATTGGAAATAAATTAATAAAGCTTGACTGGGATTTATTAATTAGTCAGTGTCAATCAATCGGTTAGGAGGGTAGCACCAGAGAGTAATTTTTATGTTTTGTTTATCGTTTAAATGAAGATGTAAGAAATTGAAAAATCAGATAATTGTTGAGAAATAGAAATTTTTTTGATAAAAATATGCTTCATACAAAAAATTCAATTATTATTATTGTTATTTAACCACGAATAAAATATTATTTTATTATGAAAGGGAGAGTAACAATGCATTGATTAATAACTGAGTTTTGATTGAAATTTGAATTCGAAGGAAGTTGGTAGAAAATTGATTAATCAGTTGCCAGGTAAAATAGGAGCCCTGCGTAAGGAACATTTGTTACAGCGGAAAGTCCGTCGCATACTTTCTGCCAAATCTGCGCAAGAGAAAAAGTAAAGCACTACTAGAACATAGGCGTAGGTTTGTTTCATGAATTGGCCAAGTCGTTGTACACCACGCTTGACTGAACCGCATAAGCGCATAAGGTTGACCACATTCGGTCCAAATGCTAGAATGATATTCGTCATTATGAATATCACTATCCATCTTTTTTTGATTGAGACGTTCATTGTCGACACTGAACGACGCCGATGAAGTTTGAAAAGCAGGATACAATTCGTAAAGCAGCTCAGTGAATCGCCGATCAGGTAGTAATAAGCCATGACAAGCGTGAAAGTGTAAGACGTCTGCTGAAGTGAACACTGAGGTGAGACGAGTGCGTTGGAATTGATCCATGCACAAAGGCAAAGAAGGATCACAACCAAAATTGAACTGCACGCAATTAAGCACATCAACATGCGACACTGGCGTTCTGAAAATAAGCGCTTATGCCACATTGGGTAGTACAAAGCGAGTAGACGTTCCACGGAAATTAATAAAGCAGTTAGTAAAAAATTGCTATGGCCAAATATTCTAGTTATCAGATGTGGCGATGCGTACAAGCATGTCATAGGGCGATAAGCGAAAAGATCTGAATTGGCTAGGTAAAATCGTCGTCCATGCTCGAATATCATGCTCAAAGCGATGATGCAAGAATTAACGCTGCAAACTGAAACACGCAAGCATAATTAATAATTCGTACATTACAAATGGTTAAAATTTCACAAGTGAATTGTTGTGTTCATTGTTAGATTTAACATGTTAGCTTCGTAACTGGAATTAAGCTTTTGATAAAAAGAGAAAACTGACACTCCTCAGCAAACATATATGGAAGAAAAGTTTAAAGAAATTTCATTATAAATGAGTTTAAATAATGATCCTTTCGTCCTAGGTTTAAAATCTCATATTACGATGTTATATGCATTGCGGTTTAATGAATTATTTTTATAATGTTTTCCTTTAACTTTACTTTCATAATTTATTGTTGTTGTTGTGGCTGATAATGATGCATAACAAGATAGAATATTAGGTTGAACTATACATGTATACATGTATTTGTTTCTTTTTTTTTATATCAGTTAGTATTCTATATCAACTATATTACTTCATAATTAGCGAATATGTTTAAGTGTATTTTGCTGCAAATTTTTGAAAATAAATAGAATATTTAAAAATTTTTAAACGCAGTTTCAGTGAAATATATTTTACCATATTGTTTGTATAGTAGGTATAGAATTTTTCATATGTTATTTTTATTGAAATCAACATGAAAGTACGGATTGATATATTTAAATTGATATGGTGCTGCTGCTGCATTGATTAATAATTGAAATTCATATATAGCATGGATACACTGTAAAATAACATTGATTAATAATTAAAAATTGTTGAAAGTTATTTGATGCAGTTAAAATTGGGATATTTTTATTAAATGTTATTTAATTACATTCTACATGTCTTTTTAGAAATTGAATTTATCTGTATATTTGAAAAAAGCAACAATAATATATTTAATTTTAGCGAAATGAACTTAATTGTGTAAAAAAGCGGGGATTTTATGGTAACAATGAGTTTAAAAAGTTTACAAATGTAATAGATAATAAATAACAGCAATTTTTCATTTTATTATTACAGTTATTAGGTAAATAAAAAGTGAATATGATTTTAATTATTGAATGAATTTAAGATTAATTACAAGGTTGCTTTTTTGATTGAACAAACCACATAAGTCATGATTTTTGCCGAATGTCAAATTTTTCATTTCTTTATTTTTTAATTTATTGTGCATTATTTGTCTACATATGAGGATGATTATAGAGAAACTATTTCAAGTGAGGTAGATCCTTTCATTAATTGCTTTACAATAAATAACTAATTTGTTAAATTAATATTTTACATATATCTAAAAATGACTTATATTGCATAGAATGCTTTTATGGTAATATATTTAGCAAATGTGAGTGATATATATATTTCATATATTTAAATTGATCATTGACCTATGAATACTTGGCAAAAGTGAATTGATTGATTATAGGGCTTTTGATGAGTAGTTATTGCTCAAAGAACAATAGCGGATGCATTTATGCAAGTTAGTTAAAGAGAAACCACTGCACTCAAATCAACTGTCAATGAACACTGAACAGACAAATGACAAATGTATAATAATTAAACGTTCAATTTTCAATAAAAAAATAGTTTTTATCCCATTGAAATTCATAAATAAGTGAATTATGTCGAATTTTGGTAATTTAAGTAGACAAATTTGATAATATATGAAAATGGAAAATATGAAAAAAATAACTTACAAACTATGAACATTGGAAAAGCTTCAAGTGGTCTTCGAGAAATTCCAACACCAATGAACAACAGTTGAGTTATGAAGGCGAAGCATTCGAGGAAAATCAGCAGTGCCGTTCGTCCAATAGTGAGCGCATCCATTTCGAGAAATTTTTGCTGAAATTTTAAACCTGTATCTTCATAACGCTGTTCCATGCTTTTGTATGCAACTGCATTAGCGCTGCATTATTAGCATCATTTATACTATCAGCATGGTCGATATACGCTGGTCTGCATGTGAATGTTATTCTTACTTGTAACTGTGACTCAGTCACAGACACGGATACAGGCTAACAAACGCGCAGAGCTTCTTCTTCTTCTTCTTCTTCTTCTTCTCTTTCTTCTACACAACTCAGCTAGATTGTTTGTCGATTTCGTAATTCACGTGATAACCTTTTACAAAAATCGATTTGCATCTTTCATCGTTGAAATCTTAAAGTTGGGACAATTATTATGTTTATTTTTGTTATATAACATTTTCTATGTAATATTTTATTATTTGCATTTATTAAGTTTCTTTTTTCTTTTTCATTGAAGCGAATCACATCCTTCCTCCTTTTGTTATTTTTCTTGATCTTCTTCTTTTTTCTGTTTCTTAATTTACTTTTTATTCTTCCTCTCTTTCTTTCTTTTATTAATGGTTATTTGATATCAGATCTTTTCACAACGTTGAGATATACGTCTCAGGGCATTTTGAAAAATGTAAACAAAACTGATAGCGATGAGGTTATTATTTTTCAATAACTACGATGTGCAATAAATTATGATTTTGTGACTTTTCCACGAGTGAAACAAGGAAAAATTAACTTTTTAAATCCACAAGATTGAAATCCCATGGCGTGCTTTGTTGACAACGGACATTCATTTGTGTTCACTAATCTTATGCCTCAGGGGATCTTTTGAACTCGTCTCTGTGGAACTTTATTACATTTATGGAAATCGAAAAATTATTACCGCAACTTCCAGCTCGAGTCATGAACTTTCCGTAAGTCATAAGCTATGATGTAACATTTTTTTGTATTTTAAAATTATTGAACAGAAATAATAAAGGACATCTTATACATGAAAACTAATCTATCAACTGCAACTTTCATACTTTAACTGTCCATATTTTGTTTTTGCTTTCAAAAATTTCTCTCATCTTGCCAAAAATAAAACCATAAATATTTCATTTATCAGATTATTTACTATTTCAATGGTGGATTGTTATAATTTAATGTTTTAATTAGATTTGTACAAGTCGATTCTTTTGTCCTAAGCAACGCTCAATTCCATCACAATCACCAGTGAATGATGGCAAACCCATTTGAAACAACTGGTAAAATGCACCCATTTGCAACCGATAAGCGAAACGTTGAAAATTGCCCATAAGAAATTATAATTTTACGAAATTAGTCACTCACACAAAGGTAATCATTAGTCAGATAATAAATAATATTCGACGAGGAAACTGAAAACTCTCCAGAGAATGGAATGATTTCATTTTTTATTCTTGTTCTTATTCTTATATTTTTGTTTTTTATCTTGAATTTGCAATTTATTATTGTTTTTGTTTCTTTGAGAAAATATTTTTAAATACAATGGAAGGTGGATAAAGTAACATGCAATTAATAGTTATTATTAATGTTAATTTTGTTCTACTCCGCTTCACTGGAAATGTTAATGCTGCTGTGAGTTTTTGCACTAGCGTTAATTTCTGTATCAAACAAAAAATATTATTGAAATAATATATCTGTATGGTGTATTGAATTTTTCCTTATCATTATTATTATTTTTCCAGTATATGTGGACGGTAGAATATCACGCAAGGTTTATTTTTTATGTACTGTGTTTTATGTTTTATGGACAGAGCGATATGTTGACTTTTAATTTGTGGAACTGATAAAATTACTTTTGAAAGCAGTGGTATTGTGTGAATAATTTTTGTGAAATTTATACTTAAGAAAAAAACAATGTTGTCTAATATTGCATTGAATGATATTTACTTACAATGAATTGTAATTTGATTGAATCAAATTTCAATGTTCGCATATTCATTAATTCTTCAGTATGATGCTCAGACTTTTTTCAAATAACATAGGAAATAACATCACTAATTTTGATAGATCTTTTCTGCATCTTATTTTTTATATTTTTTCAATTATAATGGCATGCAAAAATAATTACATGCATGTAATTTAGAAACAGTTAAATGAAATATTTAGCATGTGCAAAATTGAAATATTACTTACATAAATATGCAGTTCAGTCTTGATCTGTTGAATATTTCAATAACATAAAAACACAACAATTCTTGTAGAATGGATTTATTTCATTGTCATAATTATCAATCTGATTACTGAATTTCTCTATATAACTGATTGAATGAAGTGATTCTTTTCACCACAAGCTGATAATCAAAATTTCATATTGCACGTTAATGTATTGATATGATGCTCCTCATGCGATGCGTTTTGTCTCTTTTATTTTGAGATGCACGCAATTTTTTTTCTGACATTTATCTTCTTTCAGTTTATTAATTAAAAGTTTATTCTTTCAGTTTATTAAATATTAGTTTATTATTTTATTTATTAAACTTATTTATTATTTATTTATTTGTCAATATTTTTTATTATGTAGATAAACTAATGAGAGGTAATTAATTTTAAGAAAAAATAAAACCTTTTAAATGAAGTAAACTTTTTTCAGTGTGATGTATTGCGTATAAAAATTGAAACAATTTGAAATTGAGTTGTATGATTGATGCTAATTTAAACTATTCTCAGCAGTATTCTTATTCAACTTGATTATTGTTACATGCTAAAAATAACCTTTAACAGGAAAACAAGCTTACCTCATTTGTGAAGTTAAACTTTTCTATCAAAAGGAAAATTTACCAATTAATCTCTTTCCGTTTGAGATAACCATAGCGTGCAATTTTGAAATTTACTTGATAAATGATATCACATATGACAGCAAAATTAACATTGCTATTGCCTCTGCATAGAGCACACAGTTTGGCAAATTGAATTAAAATATTAAGTAGAATTAAGTTTATTGTGAAAGAAACCTTTACATTTGAAAAACATTCTTTAAACATTACAAAGTTCGTGATAAATTGTTTTGCAGTTTGAAGTTTATTTAAAATCATTTGGCATTGTATTTGTCATGGATGGATGATGAAATCAAAACCGATTAGATTAATTTGAGCAATTTTGAATCAACTGTAATGTTGGATTATAATTTTCTGTTGTTGCTAAGGAACATATGTTCTTTTTAGCTGAAATGCAACATTCTCTGAAGAACGTTGCTGCAACCTTAAAACATTACATATTGATCTATTTTGTCACTCATTTGCTTCATTTATTGGTTGCAAATTGAGAAAAACTTATTCCGTAAATCTGTAAATTTCTATCGACAATATTTTAATTAATTAATATCTTTATTATTTGCAATTAAAAAACGCTTGTTTCTCTTTTTTATAATTACCATGATGATCAAATGTGACCATATGAAAAAAAATTATACTTGATTATTTTACAGAACTCACTCTTTTGTTCACATTGCCGATTTTGCTGTTGACAAAGTTTTCAACTGATGTAATTTACAGAATTAAGCATTTTTAGATAAGGCATTTTTGCGTTTGTCTTTTTTGCTAATTCCAGTCGATGAGTGAGCGGTAAGTTAGCTTTTGCATTTTTCTCGAGTACATTTTACTAATAGCAATACTTATTGCATCCAGTAATTCGTTTAATAAATTAGAATCACAGTTTCTTATTAATTGACCAAAATTGTAGTTAAATTACTAGTATTATTAATGTTCAAACTCATACAGTTGAAGATTGGAATGGTTTAAAGATGTAGATAATTTGTATCCAACATGTCGATTGCATATCAGTTCAATTAGAGCGTAATAGTCAGTAAAATAATTTTATGAAATGATATTAATAAAGATTAATTTATTGAAAATAAGTTTTTGTTTTAAATCACCATCCGTAAGATTTTTTCCGATTTATGAATACAGTACATTCGCTGTTCAAAAGAATGTATAGCTTGTTTATAATTTTTGTAATTATCTAGAATATTGGTAAAATTGTAAGAAAGGAATGGACTCATTAATTGTTTGGTTAGGAAAATTATTTTTCTAAATTCTTCATCAGAATACAGTGTTTTGTATTACTGTAAATGATTTTCAGGTACGAATCCAATTAGTTGAAACAGTTATGAACATCATCACAACTGTGTCTAGTTATGTGAAAACTTTTTTTATTCCATTAATCGTCATTACTACCTCAGTGCCATATTTTTGCATCTCGATAATGTGGCGCGTTTTTTCCAAATTTATTTTTCCTGAACAAATTTGGGCTAAAGTGGACGATTCAATGTACAGCATATATCAGCGATTTGTTCTTTTCTTGTTTGAATACATTTCTGGTGCTGAAATAATATTCTATGGTATTGACCCGTGTTTACTTGAACTGCGTGGATCGGGAAATATCATTTATCTTTTCAATCATCAAAGTTCATTGGATTGGGCTGTTGGGGACATGCTGGCAATACGACGTGGCCGCCTTGGTAGTTTGAGATATATTTTGAAAGATACGCTTCAATACGTGCCGTTGTTTGGCTTTTATTTTTACTTACACGGATGCGTTTATGTTCGACGCGCTGGTCGCTTTCGTCCTGAAATATCTGGACAACAGTTGGACTTTATCAAAAATTTTAACGTTCCTACATCATTTGTTCTGTTTCCAGAAGGCACTCGTTTTTCTGCAAATAATAAGCCTGCGTTGGAAAAGTCAGCACAGTTTGCGAAAGAATTTGGTGTCGCCATCCCTGAATACACTTTGCTTCCGCGAGTTCGTGGACTTCATTGGATACTGAACCATTTGAGGGAAAATTTGAAATTCGTCCACGATGTCACAATTTTGTACGAACGTCTGGACGATGTTCATCAGATACCGAACATGTTAACCACAGTCTGCAACTGGAGGTCCACTCGTATTCATATCAAATTGGATTGTATCCCGTTGTATGATGTTCCCAGGGATGAAGAGCCGCTTAGGAAATGGCTTTTCGAACGATTTGCAGCTAAAGAGAATTATTTGAAGCAGTTCAATGAAAATGGGCAAGCATTTCCAGGCGAGCCATCTTATTTCAAACCACTTCCGCTAAGCGAAACTTTACCATCCGTTCTGCTTATTGCCTTCTTAACGATGCCGTTTATTTTCACTCAGGCTGGTAGGCGTTTGTGGCTACTGGTCTGGTTAGCCGGAACTCTCGGAAGTATTGCTTACATGAAATTAGTTCCAGTGGCTTGATTGATGTATTTGCTTTTATGATTTTTTCAATTAGAAAGAATTATGCTGCAGAACGTTCAGTGCTACAGAATTCAGTTCTTCATAATAAAACAAAGCAACTCAAACAACAAATAGTTTATTCATACTGATAGAGTTTAGAAGTAAGGTAGAACGACTTACAAGTAATCACACAAATATTTATGTACATTTGATGCCGGAATGATTTAAGGAATGTATTTTGATGCGCGTCTTGCGCACTCACTGACTGAAAGTGAGAAACAGGGCAGGGCATTGAGGCGTGGCAAAGGCCTAGCCCGGCAGAATGGCTTAGTATGGCGAAGGCAAGGCAGGCTCTTGGACCTCGTAGGTGGCAGTGGAGCAACAGAAATAGTCGAGCCCGTTAAAGTAGCACCTGGATTTCAACGGGCACATGTTCTGGCCCGGCAAGCACCGTATCATGGTGCCATTTTTGTACTGCATCGGAATTTCACCATCCGGACAGTAAAGCCAATACCTTGGATCTTGAGGTTTCTCTGTCACATCGAAATCGTCCGGATACGGCGACGGAAATGCTGGTACTGAAAGCATAAACATATTCATAATTTTTTTTATAAATCCTTGTTCAGCTTCATACTTGGCAAAGGTCGACTCGGCGCAACAGTGTAATGAATTTCCACTTGCGAGCTTGGAGCTGTAATGTTTAATTACTGTTTAATTCGTTTCTGTTTTATTTAAGCCAAGTTATTCATTACTTGGTTGAATAATATCAGGAATTGGCCCGATAGCAGGAGGTAATATTTGTTCGGAACCAGAAATTGATTCAGCTAGACAGATGCATAACGACATGAAATGTACATATAAAAGTAAATTTCGAAATTTTGCTTACGTCTAGCGGGTGGCTTGTAAGGATAACTGCCTGGTATTGAAGTTGTTGTGCTCACTGAAATTATATTCATTGATTAAAAAATATCAATCAGACAGTGTTGTTCTGTTTAACCTGTTGCCGGAGGATAAGGATAACTACCTGGATGATGAATGGTCGTGTAGGTCTCTTAAAAGCAGAAAAGTATTTAAATGCATTTAAAGACATTAAGTTGCAGTTGAAAAACAGCTCACCAATTTGAGGCGCAACTGTGCTACTTGATGGTATTTCTCCGTTGGTAAGATCTTAAAAAAACCAGCTTCTTAACTAGTGAAATTGGTGCACTCATGTTCCAACTTACACGGTGAGGGAGATGAGGGGCTGTACGGTAACGGACTTGGAGCGTTCGTATTCACATGGTATGGATAAAGCATATCTGAACAAGTAAATGGTCATTTCAAAGTGAACTGAAATAAATTTTTAAAAGAAAATCCCACCTTCGAAGCCAGGTGCTTTAGGACTGGTGCCGGGAGCATGGGTGAAAGCTATAGACGAATAAAAATGATCAGTAAGCTTGCTCATTTAAATGTAACGGTTTGTAGAAAAAATTAATCAGTAAATACTCTACCATCATATTCTGAAGGTACCATTGGATGAGCACCCGGAGATCCGTAGCCTGTCACTAAATAATTGACGATAATTGCAATTTCTTTCCTTTTTTTGTATTTTGTTCTTACCTTGTTCTGATGGTGACACAGTTGCGTATGGATCGACAGGTCCTGCAGGCTGAACAATAGTCGAATAATTGCTGACCACTGGAACAGTTGTTGTGGTTGAATTTTCAGTTGTAGTCGTTTCAGTCGGTACTGTTTCCACTACTGAATTGATCAGTTGGTTGTGTTAAAAGGTTGGTAATAAATGGTAATTAATAATTTAATAAAATTATATTTTACCTGGGTTCAGCGGGCTTTCGCAATGAGCAATGCACTCTTTTTGAGAATAGAAATGATTGCGATTACCGCCGCAACTGCTGTATTCAAATCTTTCACATTTTCTTGTTTCAGAATTGTACCACCAACGCAGCACAGCCGGTCCAAAGCACGGACCACGATCCTGTTATTGTTGAACATTTTTTACATTATCAATTATGTATCATTTTAATTAAAATAAACAAATAAAACAATTAATAATCACTTACCAAAGGTTGGTAGCATTTTGCTTTGATCTCATCCGTGTCAATTGGTTGCGTTTCATTAGGAGAAATTGCTAAATTCAGAAAAAAAAACAGATAAACGATTTATATAAGTTGTTTCTTCTTCCCGATATCAACAATCCACAAATATAAAATATTTAGCATAAAATTAGACTCACTTAAATAAGTCGGTTTCTCTGTCACTTCTGGGCAAAGGCAACTCTTGCAACCGGAATTGTTCGTGACAATCATACAGTGCGGTGGACATTCTTTCAAAGTCATCGTAGTCTGACACTCAGGTTTCTCTTCCTTTTCAGTTTCTTCTAAACGAATAAACCAAATCACTGATAACTGTTCTTTGAATTTCTAACTGAAATCAGTATATATGTATATATACAAACCGATCTGTGTGGGCTTGGTGGTGACGGCGTCAGTGATGGTGACCACGGCGGCGGTGGTGGTGATCACTTTATCCTGAGGGCAGAAGCACGTCACACATCCGTCTTTGTCTGTAATTTGCATGCACATATCTTCACATTCAATTTCGTCCCCAGCGCACGGTTTGTCAGAAACAGTAGTTAATTCAGGAACTGGTGCTAAAACAAAAACAAAGAATGATTTTAAAAAAATAAAAAGGAAATTTAATTTTTCCACACCAAATAAAAAAAGCAAACAAAATAACATGCTACTTACTTTCCAATTCAATCATTGCTTCTTTAACACATTTCTTGCAACCATCAGCGCCGGTGACAATGGTCATTCCTTCGGGACAATTCGTTACTGGAACACAGGACGGGGAAAGAGTTGCTGAAATTATTCATTCAGATGTTCAGAATATTACTTGTAAATAAATAATAATAATATTGCTTACTTGGAACAACCGATGGCGTCGGATATGTGCATCGTTCGCAGCCGTTTTCGTCGATCGTCATAACCCAGTCGGGCAAACATTTCACTTCTTTCACGCACTTCACTCCAGCTTCAGCTATAAATACACACACACACGCACGTGTAAATAAATAAATAAATGTGTTTATAGTAATATGAAAAAATAAAGTTGAAATTTTAAAAAATTTTTTGAGTTTTTTAAAAAGTAATTTGTGCATATAGAATTGCTTTAAAAATAAAAAAAATAAATCTTATAATTTACAGTTATATAAAAGATAAAATTGATTTTTTAAATGCACATTATAACTGAACAGAACTTTTGTTTTGTAATTTTTAAAAGAACCTGAAAATCATTTCGGTACAGCATATATCAGTCCGTTATGAACCAATGTGGTTCGTAAATTGGTTCCATTTTTTGGGAATATATCGAATTCAGGTATGTAATAAGAAAGTACTTTAAATTAAGTTTCATTCAAACGTTACATGATTTGAAAATTTAGATTTAAATGCAGTGAAACTGTTCAATCAACCCTGAAAGTTTGAATTTTGAAAATATGTGGGTCAAATGTGAATTTCATCAATTGCAACATTGTTCATTGGAAAAGGTGTATCAAAGTCGCGCCAAGTCACACAGCGTCAGCATCGAGCAACTACACTGTTAGCAAAATGTCATCTTGAACAAGGTAAGTTAAATATTTATTTTTGTTTTTCCTCATCTTTCTGACAAATTGGTTTCAATGTGCAAGTATTTATGAAAAATAGATTCTCTGATTTTCCACGATTTTTTTTGACAAGTCTGATGAGATTCTGTTTGGTTTCCACTAAAAGGTTTAATTTGATATTGTTGATGATTGGCAGTTTTTTATGGCGGTTTCTGACAAATCTGCAGAAATTTTCAAAATTTGACTTGACAGGTTTAAATGATTTTGTCATAAAATAAGGTTGCTTATTAATAGGGTTGTCAATCATTGAAATGCTGTTTTTTCAATAGAACCTTGATTACTTTTTCTGCATTCTTTTCATTATTAGTAGAATTTTTCAATTACATCATATTTAGCAACAAATAGCGCTGAATGTTCCAGGATGATGTTCTATTTAATCGAAAATTATTATTCCTCTTCTATTTCACACTGCGTGTAATTTTGCGGCCGTTATTACGCAAATTATCTATTTGCAGAACTGAGATAGTGAATCTGATAGCGTAACTGATAAGAAAGCGCTTTGAGCATTGCTATTTTGAATTTTAACTAAACTCAAATTGGTGCCGTTGATTGCATTGTTAGTTAGTTAGTTCGAATTGTAGAATTTGTTACTTACGGGTGTGTGTTTTATTTTCAACAGTAGGTTTTTCTGGTTCCAAAATAGTCGTCGGCGTATGTACACCAAGTGTAGGTTGGGGTGAAGGTGCGTATGTTTGCTTGATGTACTCGTCTTAATTAGTGAAGTAGTCTTAATTAGACGATGGAACAAATGAAATGTATCCATCACTTACCGATAGCTCCACCAGCCGGTGGCATAATCGCGTAAGCTGGCCTACCTGGGATGCTCTTTGAATCGCCTATTATACATATTACATAGTTGAAAACAGTTCAACTGAAAAACTTATTGCCCAATTAGCTACCGTTCAAACAAACTGCTCGACATTCAGCTTCAGATGCGAAATTGTTTCCATTTCCATCGCATCCTCCATATTCGAACATACGGCATGAATTGCTGTTTCGATCAAAATACCAACGTTGATATTTACTGTCGCATGATCCTTTGTCCAACGGATGATCGCACACATTTGGTGGAAGACCTAACAGTTAATAATTAATTATGGATGAGCAAGTTTACCAAGACTTTTAGTTACCTTGACACTCGGCAATGCATCTGTGCTCTGTTTCAAAGTTGTTCGAATTACCCCGACATCCTCCGTAAGTAAACGGCAAACATCGAGACGCAGCTTTATCCCAGTACCTGAATAAAGAAGATGACTTGAATGAATGTTTTGAAATTGTTTTACATCATTTTATTAAACTTACCATCGTTTCAAATCATCACTGCATGGTCCTCGTTCTCGCGGATAGTCACATTTATGTCGTAAAGCGGCGGTTGGCGTTCCACTGGTAACAGCGGAATTCAGTCCTTCAGTCAATCCTGAGTAAACAGTCGACACATGTATACCTTGGATATTTTCATGCGACTGTTCCACTGCGGAAACGTAATTTGTACTGTAAGCTTGTGATGTTGATTGATATGGTGTAGATGGTGATTGTGGTGTGACAGAAACATGTGGATGAGGTTTTTCTTGTACTGTGGAAGACGGTGGTTGTGGCATTTGTTGGAATGACATACCTTAAAGCACACTTTGTGTATAATTTCACATTGTTCATCATTTCCTATTTCCATACCTGGTTGATGTGGTGCTGTTCCCGGTAGGCTTTGCTTTGGAATCAACGTGTCACCGTAGGCAGGCGGTGCTGGTGCGATGGAACTCGTTTCTGTACCCGGTTCTAGAGGTGCCAAACCAGGTCGACTTTGTGATCCATGAGGATTTGAAGCAGGTGCTCTTGAACTACTTTCCACATTTGATGATACTTGCTCGCTCGATTTCTGATGAGGATACAAAGTGGTTGGCTGATTTTCCACTCCATATCCTTCCAAGCTAGCTGGTGGCATTACAGAATTTACGTAAGATGGTTGACCATTTGTTTCACTAGTTGAACTGGTGTCAGCGGAGCCAAATTGCAATGGAACAGCGGATTTCTTTGAGCAGAAAAGTTCGCACTGGGCAAGTGTTTTGAAATTGTTCTTGTTGCCTCCACATCCACTGTAAAAGAAAAATTCACACCGACCAGCATCCCTGTTGAAATAATAGCGCAGCTCGTAGCTGTTACAGTGTCCACGTGCTTTTTGCAAATTGCAGAGCTCATCTCCGGGTAGCAAAAGTTTGGCTAACAATGACAATGAATTGCGTGTATTAATATTTTCATTAATTGCTGCTTTTCTGAAAATGCTAACGAATTTACCTTTGATTGGTTTTGGTTGAGCTAGCGTTGAATGTACAGCCGGTACGTCAGTCGTGGCTACAATTCCAGATGTGCAAATGAATAATTTGATTTATACAATTGGAAGAAAATTCATTGCTTACTTTGTGTCGATATTTTGTTGCGCATACATTTCTGCTCGCAGTCGAATTGCGTAGCGAAATTGTTTCCATTTCCGGTGCAGCCACCATAAATGAATTGCTTGCAACTTTCAGCATTGTGATCGTAAAAGAATCTGACAAAATGACCAGAACAATCGCCACGATCCGGCGGATGGTTGCATGGGTTTTCCGGCAATGCTAAATTGTACAGTCAATGCACAACAGCATTTATGGTTTTAAATTTTGAAAAAAAATAATAAATTCTCACCAGCTCCGCATTTGGCTGTGCACATTGAATGACTTTTGAAATTGTTCCCATTGCCACCACAACCACCGTAAATGAATTGTTGGCAACTTTGTGAAGCACTATCAAAAAACCATCGTTGATGATGTTCGTTGCATGGGCCTGGATCTTTTGGATGCATACATGGATTGCGTGGCATCTGTGTAGTTGTTTCTGAAAAACAAATTGTCATGCAAATGAATGATAATTAGAATTAAAATTAAGCAGCAATAATAATTTACGTTGTGTGGGTGGAGAAGTTGCTGTGGTTGTTGTGACTGTTGTTTTTGGTTTCACTAAAAAAATGAAAATTCTTAAGTTCAGTTAACATTTCTTTTTAACATCAACATGAATTTGGAGGGAAGTTTAGATGTAAATACCAGTTGGGCAGTTTTGATCACAGTCTTCTTTGGTAGCGAAATTATTGCCATTTCCTCCGCAACCAGTGTACACGAACGGCTTGCACTTTTCTTCTACATCGTCGTAATACCATCGTTGGATATTTTTACCGCAAGTGCCTGCGTCAAGTGGATGAAAGCAACGATTGAGTGAAAGGACTGTTGGTATTTCTAGAATGAAAATGCCTTGCAATGTACTGAAGTTTTTTTTTTCTCGATCAATAACCAACTTGTTGTGCTAGATTTGGTTGTTGTAGGTGGGGTAGTTGACGGTGTTGGTTCAGTTTTGGTAATTGTTTCTGCAACGATGAAATCAAAAATTTTGCTTTCTCTAAATTAGCATTGTTTTTACTGCGTGCATACCTGGCATGCATTTTGCTTCGCAAGCGTTTCTGCTTTTGAAATTGTTTCCATTTCCGAGACATCCACCGTACAAAAATGGTTTGCACTGTTTTTCTTTGTAATCGAAATGCCAACGTTGGAAATTGCCCCTACAGCTACCCTTGTCTGCAGGTTGTTTGCAGACATCTGCGTCCAGTTCTGCAATGAGCTCATATTTGGAATCAGATTCTACGATTGCATAGTTATGCAGTCATATTTTACCTGTGCATGTTTCTTGACAGCCAATTAAACTTTCGAAATTGTTCGCATTGCCACCGCAACCACCGTAGATGAGCGATTTGCATTTGGCTTCATTTTGATCATAGTACCTGAATGAATAAGAAGAGGTCACCGTATGATTGTTGTAATTGTTACTTTCATTGATCTGTAAACATTTACCATCGTTCAAAGTGTCCTCTGCAAGGACCTGGATCTTTCGGCATTTCACATTTGTTATCCACATCAGGCGGAACTACGGGTGTACCAGCGGTTTTCTCTAGTTCAGCCAGAGCTTTGGCAACATCTCCTGACATTGGTGCTTTCATGCACAGGTTTTGACAGTCTACCAACTTTTGAAAATTGTTTCTGTTGCCTCCACAGCCTCCGTAGAAAAAGTATCTGCATTCTTGTTCTGTCGAGTCGTAGTAGAAGCGCAAATGGAAACTGCCGCATGGACCACGGTCTTTTGGAAACTTGCAGATCGAATCATCATCAGACATCAGCGGCGCTGCCAAGTCTAGAATTGTGGATTTTCAGTTATCAGTTGGGCATATTGAAAATGAAATGACAGTTTTTGAATTGTGAAAAAAAAACATATATTGACGAACCATTTGTTTGAGGATTGGCACAACAATAAGCTTCTTCATCAGCGAAAACACACTTATATCCAATTGGGCAGTTTTGTTCGTAACACTGGACTGCGTTGCCTTGTTCGTCGACAAGAGCAGCTGACCAATTTGGACAGACATTGCCTTTAATTACGGTTCCACATCGTCGTTGACAATCATCTTTGCTTATGAAATTGTTTTCGTTTCCACCACATCCACTGTAAATCATCTCTTTACATTGCCTTTCTTCGGGATCATAATACCTGAATAACGGGTATTATTATTATGTTGTTGTTATACCATCTGTTACTTTCAAAACTGAATGCATTTGAATTTTTCATGCTTGTTCAATCAATTTAAATAGACAACTAGAGTTAGGTGGAAGAAAGAATTAGTACCAACGTGCCACACCTTAGAAAGTGAATTGAAAATGGAAAACAAGCATGAATACAATAAAAAAGTGCAAACAATGGAATATTTGAAGAAAGGGGCAGTTGATGTCAGTTTGTGCAATCACGGAACAATTTTTCAACAGTGAAGCGTATCATTTGGTGGAATTCGTACTTGCAAGTTAAATAGAATTTTACTACCAAGAATGTAATCTGACACATACCATCTTTTGAGTTCTGAATTGCACGGGCCTCGTTCTGGACTTTGCAAACAACTGGAATGAAGTGACAATATGACACCACCTATGGGTGAATCTGAAAAAATTTCGCATATTCTTGTTTATCAGTATTCATAGGGATTTTATCACGCAATGGATGATGAAAAATAATTTTAAACTTTGAGAAAAGAAATGAGGACGACAAATGCCTGAAAGCTGAAAGGAAACATTTCCTCATTTTTATACTATTCATTACTAATTCTTGAAATATGCAAATACTGTTCTAAAGCAGCAATCCGATTGACCTAGTGTGTGATGAGGTTAAATGCTTTAGCATTTTTTGTGCTCAGGTGTGAATGACATTTATTAACGCTGAACTTCTGCAACTTTATGTTTTTTGAAAGCTCTGTGCTAAGTATAATTTTAAAACTTATTGAAAGGATGCAGAAAAAAGCTCTTCTTACCATTACAATTAGGGCGGTTACCACCGGTGACCCGCGAACCAGTTTTCTCGATACCATCCTGGTCGACGCACCAGCATGTTAAGGAAAAAATGTCGCATTGAATTGGTTGATAAGATCCATCAGGGAGGCATTCAGGAATGAATGCAGCTTGAATGGAAACCTTTGAACCTCCTGCATGTCGACTTGCAAGCATACCTTCTTCTCGTTTTTCCTCACATTCTGCAAAATGAAAATAATTCCGCCTTGTGAACAACAATACACTTGGCTAGAATTTCTTTCAATATTGTTATGATCAATTATTATCAATAATTATGTCATTATACTCTTTTGTGATTTTGGCTAATATTTTCTTCAACTTTTCCCGTGCATAAATGGAGCAATTGTATACAGTTCATTCGATTATCTTCATTCATTTCAATTAAAATTAAATCATTTAATTTATACAGTATTATCCGCTGTGTGTTTTCATTCAATGATTTGTAATTATAATTCTTATTTCACTTGATATTTTGCGGCTTATTTGTCGTGAGTGATGCTTAGTTTTTGAAAGAAAAAAAAATTGATGCAAATATTTTCAAAATATTTAGAAAATTATACGTTGGATAATAAAATTACTTTATGTATAAAATTATATATGAGCAATGATTTTTCTCATTTAAATAAGAGAATAAAAGAAAAATTGCTTTTACTTGATTTGATAGGTTTTGCAGTTTGGAATTGTTTTTTCCAATTAGTTATTGTCGTAGTGAGATGTGTCAGCTGTTCGGTAGATGTGAACGTAGTCTGTGGACTAGGGGTAGTTTTCGGTGCCTCTTTTTGTATGATGTTCACATATGGCGGCGAGGTGTTGGCTTGGTTTGATTGTGGTGTCGTTTTATCCGATAGGCAGTATTCTTGGCATTGTTGCCTGGTTTTGAACAGCTTTGATTCACCTGGATCCGTTGCGCTGCACAGACCGTACGGATATGAGACACATTGGCTACCTCGTCTGTAATAGCGCAACACAAATTGAGAAGATTGACTTTTGCCTGTAGATTTCGACGGGCAGTTAGTTCTGTAAAGCTGCCTTTCACAAGGGTCGATTTCGGCTAGAACTAAATAATTAAATTAAGAAAATAGAATTGAAAATATTCTTGTTGTATAATTTGAATTGTTGGTGCATTTGTGTGACAACATACCAGCCGAATAGATTGAGCATAACAATAATAATGTTGATACACGAAGTGTAGTAGGCATCGCCGGGTTCCTGGGACTGAGATACGAAGGCACGTTTGCCTGGAACGTCCGGAGCAGGAATGGGTCTTGAAGCAGCTAACAGCGGGTAGATTATTTCTAGCGTGAAAACTGGTGTGCAGCCTGGCGCGCGAATGTGTCAATCAGCCTGCTCTTCTTGCACCATCACTACCGGGTGCAAGCGGACCGGGTCGGCGACCTTTGCAGGCGGTGCTGCTTCATAATGTTCAACATTTGCAGCAGCATGCTTTGCATGTTAAAGCTGACCTTGACTGGAGCAAAGCATGCCGTCTCTAGGTATGGCACGATCATGATATTAAAGTTCAAAAATGTTTATACAATTTCATATCAGCGACCGTGTCAAAATTTACTCGCTTATACGGCGGTGACGCAACAGACGCGGTCGAGACCTGATTGCCCAAATAAGATTATTCTTTTTCGTTCTGCTTGCATGCATCCTGTGCTTGACTTCACTTGACCTGTTTAAGCACTGTAGATTCGGGCATTTGGTTTCGATTCTTTTTTTGACATCTACCTTTTTCTTTTGTTATTGTGTATATTGTGATTTTTTTAAATATAATTTCAATTTGAACATGAGTATAGTTTAAAAAAAATATTGGGATGTTTATTTGATTTGACGAAAAATTCTTATTTAATAATTGTAGATGTGGAAAAAAATTATTCATATGCATATGAATGCGTATAAGTATTATTATTATTATTTCAAATGCATATATATTCATAAAAGTTATTGTTGCGGCCGCAAGTTTAAAAATGTATCAAGCAGCTACTTGTGAAAGCGCACCCGCTTAACCTAAATTGGCCTCACAACGGGTCGTCGCGTCGCTTGGTGTCAATTGACCACAGATGTAGATGAACTTTGCTTTTACTTTTCAAAAATTTAACATATAAATGAACGAACAATGAAAAACATCTATCATCTTAAGAATGTAAATGTTTGACCTGGATTTTGCTTTTCAGTTTTTTTTTTTTCAATCAAACAAAAGCAATTTTTAAATCATCTTCAGTGGAAGAAATATTTTTCTTTAATACACACATACACACACACACACATGCGAAGGGAGGAAAATAATTATTTATTAAAAATAAAAGAAAGACTGTGATACATTTAGACAATTTAGACAGGGTAGCAAGTAATTATGTATGTTAATTTTGCTGTTGGACCAACTGGAGATGATCAATTGTTATCAGTCAATGTAGACCGATACGTATATCTGGGTTAGAAGCTGGGTCGAACAGTGGGTCGTGCTCTTGTATATAATGCTGCGAACGGTTGGATAAACTGTAAAATGTGATCAAGCATACCAAGAAAATCAACAACAGCAAAAATATTCGCCTGCAACATGCCCGTGAGTTCCAATCGCTTCGATCTGGACAAAACCGTAGACTAAAAAATAAAAATGACAATTAGTTGGCTTTACAACAATAAAATATAATTTTATGTTCAGATTAATTTTGTAATTCAGCAAAAGCATTGGCAAATAGCGACAATTTTATACATTTTTCTTTCCAATCTCTCCTACTTTATTACAGTTTCCTAGTTCTCAATTAACACACTTGTCAGATGGTTGTTTAACTGCGCTATAAATTTGCGTACATTACAATTTTCAACTTTTATGAGTGGACAGTTTTGCTTGTGATTTTGAAAATGAGCAATTGAATGTAAATCTTGAATTTCATGTGATTTATTTGTTCATCATGTTCATCACTTTTTTTGCAAGCCCTGTTATTTTACTTATATTCTTCTGATTCTTTTTTCTACCATATATTCTGAATTTTAAATTGAACTATTATATGTATATACGGAAATATTCCAAGAAAATGCAAAGTATAATTCTCGTTAAAACTAGAGTTTCTTCATTTTCAACTTTTCCATTTACACTCTTTTGTTAACTGACGTATACTACATTTGAATAATTGACGAAGGTTACTGTATTTGCGTGATGAACTTGATCTCCTTTACAGCCTATTGTATTAGTTTCGAAAGTGTAATTAATCGATGAAAAAGTGTTAAAAAAACATATTCTAAATTTGAATTTCAACCAGTGGTGAACTATGTTGTTACAAGTGCACATTTCCTTGGTAGCTATTAAAAGTACGGCAATAAAAAGAAAAAGTAAATATCGTGTAAGAGCAAGCGATATTTTGATTGGAATTGGTTGAAGTTATAAAATCAAAAGAAAAAAAAGCAAACAAAAAATATGATAGGGTTTTCGGCTTACATCAAATTGCGGGCAATAGTACAATTACCGGACTTTCGGTGATATTTATTTTCAACATTATCGTCAATCAATAGTTTCGTTGATGATGGTGATGTCGTCGTCGTTGTCATAAGGTCGCCTTGGTAATAATCTTCGTCATCGTTTGCTAAAATTAATGTGAAAGAGAATAATTTCAATTATTTTTATATTCTCAAAAAAGATACTTTTCTGCCAACTACTGTTGGAAGAGTTGACCGAATCAGCAACAACATTGCTGGCACGCGCATTGCAGCCGGTAACAGTTTTCATCCTCTCAGGCAAATTATACACTTCACCGTTGGATTCAAGTGGTTTCTGCTAGTCTTACATAAAATGAAAAATAAAAATAAAAGTGAATAAAAATCACCATACTTTGATGTTGCATCTTCGCTCAGCCCATCTTGCATTGATCAATTTCTTCTTCAAACAGTCAACAACTGGTGAAACTTGGTTTGATTTTGGCAATATCCTTTCCCCGCATTCTGGACACTTGTAACCAGCAGGGGCTGTATTGGCCGGAAGTGAAAGTGCCCATTTGTCCAAGCAATCCCAGTGAAATAAGTCTACAATAAAGAAGAGCAGTCAGTTGTTGTCGGGTTGAGATGGTGCGTTGAAATTTTTGAAATGGGAAAAAATCGTTCTCACGCAGGCAAAGCAAACGCACGGTTTCCAAATCACCGCTGCTCAACGGCTTGAAACAAAAATAGCATGAATCGTTGTAGTCGCTGTCATTCAGCCAAGACAAATATGTCTGTACAATACACTGAAATAATAATCAACAATCGCAATCTCAGTTATAAACGTATAGCAGAGGCGTTTGAATTTCGTTTTTAAATTTCATTACCAAACTATGGAAACTTCGATACGGCTAGCTGGCTAGCTAGTCAATTAATTACAACATGTTCAATCGCAAGTTTATACAATTTTACATGGATTTGCAGAAGGCTGCTTTCCGTGTAAGCTCATGTTCTATGCAATGTATATTTGTTCCAAAGTGCTTATTTGCTTTGATAGCCAACAGAAATGATAGAACTAATTTATTAGGTTATTTATTGTAATGTGTTTATTTCTTAAGATTTTAAAATTGAAGGTATATTTGATATTTGAAAAGCAACAGCTTATAAAGATTTTACAAATGAGTATTCAGTTTTACCTTTGAATGGTCTTCAACTAAGCAAAATTCACATACGTTCACACGGTGCTCAAAGCAAAACATTTGTGTTACTTTTTTTCGCTTGCATCTGCACAATCCCATCCTTTATACGACGATGGGATACAGATAAACAAGGTTTGATAAATGCTCCACTAATACCCGTTGGCAGTTGCTTTTCTTCTTTAACAGTGTACTGTAATAAATTGATGTTTAAGTTCAGTTGGTGTCTGAAAGCAGTCTTTGAATTTTCTAGTAATTTTATTTTACTTTAAGGCTTGTAATTTAATAAAACATTTTTTTGAATTATCAATATTTTATGATAACATCTTCTCATGTAACAGCAATGCACTTTTTTTTCTTCTGAAAAATGAAATGTTGAATGATACTGAAGTTATTTTTAATTGTTTACACGCATTAATATAAATTACTTGATAGTATACTTCACTTTCGGTTTTGAGTTTGCAAATTTCTTTAAGCTGTAGTTTATTTATTTTTGATGTTGTTTCTTTGATGAAAATATTCTCAAACAATAAAACTGTCGGTAAAGCAGTATAAACGTAGTGCACAATGGCATTGTTATAATAGCAGGCTTCATTATTACCACTATTTTTATCATCGAATTTTACAGCTCACGAAGCGAATATTTTTAGTTCGTGTTAATAAAAAGTACACTTTTATTTGTATGTCAATTGTTTCAGAGCGTTCTCTAAAACTGCCTTTGTTATTCCAGTGTCTATTTCATAGGTCACTTCAATTTTGTAGTGTTGTCCAGTTGATGTGTTAACAGTATCATGGAATCCTTCACTGGAATAGGCAATTGCACGTCCTTGTAAATCGTCATTTAGTGTAACTACATTTTCCAAGTATAATTGTAATTCATCTGCATTATGTTGATAACTTTTTGCTGTCCAAGTGCAGTTGAGTTTTCCGTCATCTTCAACTACTTTTTGCACAGTAAGCAAACACGGCTGTTCAGTGAGAATGCGTTGACGTAGCCTCACTTCACCATTAGGAGTAACTGAAACGTACCCAGAGTTCAATATGCTCTTTGATGTTTCCATCGGACTGTACAAGTCCGGCATCCAGATTATTTTCATATAAGGGAAACGTATCTCTTTGTAACCCTGAAATATAATTTTCATTAAATTGCAATATTTTTTTTTATCGAAAACCGTGTAGATTTTTAATTTTTGTTTTAAATATTTATGCTTTCGTTAAAATAACGTAAACAGACGGAAAATAAAACTGGAAGAGAGCATGAGAGAAAGCAGTAAGAGAATTAAAGAAATTATAACTTGATTTTAAAGTTAGTTTAGTGTTGTTTGCAATCGATTCGTTTAAACACAACAGACATTTTATAAATCATCATCATATTTGTTCAATTATTGTTTGCTTATTGAAATTTCCTGGTGTATAATTGTAAAATGATTATTTTTAATTTTAACGATGACGCCTTTATAAGTGATGGGGAATATTCAGTTGACCTTGTTCACCTTTGGCAAAAGATTCGATATGAATAACTCGGCTATGGCTAAAAAGTATGCCAGAGTAAATCCAAGCGCTGATGAATTTTGCAAATTTCAACTGAGATTAAATCAAGTAAGAATTGATGTAATTGGACAATTATTAGTTCAGCAGTTATGGTCAGAATTTCTCTTATTATTTCATTCCCTCTCTCTCTCTTTCTTTCTTTTTGTTTTACCTAAGATAGATTATTCATTCACCTGTAGTGCAGTAATTCTTTGATGCCTTTCTTGTGTTGGAGTTAGTTATTTAATCTGTTTTTTTTTCAATTTCCTCAAGATACATTGTTCGTTCATCACAAGCAAGGTTTTGCTATATGTCTATGAGAGTTCAGGCAAATTTGATACTACCATGCCAAAGTGCAACGTAATGCTGATGTTCATCTAATCCAGCCACATGGTTAGGCTGTGAAAGTTATGATGATGGCTATTTTGGCTAGATATTCTGTCATGAATGTTATAAAGTACTTCGACTGTTGACTTTTGCCGAATGATTACTTGTGCTAGCTGGTATTTTGTATGTCAGCTTTAACTATATACATCTTGTTAATTATTTTGATCATGCTGTTGAATTGTGATGAACAAATGGTGAAAATTTAGCACTAGTTTTTGGACATGGTTGGAGCTATGTGTTGGTTGAAAATGAAAACAGATGATCACTAGACGTTGCTCAACCCTAGGGGATGCTCAGACAGTCGAACATTTAAAACGATTTGAAATAAATAATTGACTTCGTTTCGTGCTGTCAATTTTCTTAGAAAAAGAAGCAATTCCAATTTAGCTGCAGTAAATTGATGCTGCGTCAACAATTTTTAAACCATCTGAGAATAAAAGTTTGGTTTGAAAAGGAAAAGAAACTTTTGGAAGAAGGTTTGCACTTTTTTCACCGAAAAATTTACTGAGAAATGCCATCTAGAAAAATATCTTCCCTTACTTTTTATTAGTTGTTCTTATCAGTGGAATGGTTAGTGTGTTGTTATTTTATTTATTTGATTGGCATTTTTATGGAAAAATAGCATTTGTTATTATTATCAGTAATTTATTAGTTTAGTGAAGAAGGAAAATATAAATTCTTCAGGCAATCTGGAATATATATATATATGTATTTATTTATATATACTGGTTAACGTTTGAAGCATAGCGACTGCAATAATTTGTTTTCAAAAGTGCTTGCGTTGTTCCAACAGAAATGGCATTTCATTTGAAGTAATTCAACTTAAATTCAGGTGATAGATTGGACTTGTCGTTTTCAACTCTGACGTAACAGCTGCTTAACTATTGCTTGGTAAAATTTTCTCCTCGCTAAGGAAGCAATAAGAAAAATTGTTGTTGTTGTTGTTGAAATTAAATATGTGAAAGAAGTCTGTATTATTAGTATTTTTCTTTTCTAAATAATTATATAGTGTAAGCAATATTTCAATTACAATTCTTATTGCAAATTTGACCAGTTCACTTACCTTGAAGATGAGTCGATCATCATGCCAGCTTTGACAAAGTGAATACAGAAGTGTTAGCTTGTCGGCTTTCCATTCAACGTTAAGCACATGAATGCTGACGTTGATTTGAAGTGGTAGATTTTTTTCAACTGATGGCCGTATATGATAATTGTAGTCGACTAGAAGTTCATTTAATGTGTTCAAACCGCCAACACGATCTTCCAGGGTTTGTTCTGCAAATGATTGTTTCTCTTTGTCATGCATTGCTGCACTGACGTAAAGCAAAAGTAAAGCTTGACTTATTATTGAAAGCTGAAATAATAGTGCAATGAAGCATGGATTTATTTATTTATTTATATTATTTACCTGCATTTTTGATGAAATGTACATATTCAAGAAAGGAACACTATAGAATGGGTGAAAGATTTACATATAATAATAATAATAAGTGAGAAGAGAGGCTAGACGCTGCTGGGAGGGTGGGGATGAGTTTTCTTCTGACCAATTGAATGCGCAGGCAGAAAGAAAGAAACAAAGTGACGACAGCAGGCGTCGGCTAGAGGGAACTTTTTGCTGATCTGTGGTCAGTATTTGTTGTGCCAAATTGTTCGACGACGATGGGTTTCCAGTGATTGCCGACCAGCGGCGGCTTCACTTTCAAGCTAACCATTAGTGAAGCAGTGAAGCTTTGATCAGATCAATAAGACCGCGCTAATCGCTAAACGCTAGCCATTTTGGACAGCCATCTCAGGAGACGTTTCGTCCAGTGGTATTGGACGATCAACCGTCCGTCCAACCACTTTGCATATATTGTTTATCGATAATTAAATTGTTGAGCTGTCAACAGCGTTCTTGTCCAACGACTTTTTACATATATAGTTGTAAATTAGTTTCTTTTTTTTTGTATAACATTGATGCAGGGTATATTCATCATATTGCATCAATGTTAGCAATACTTTTTTTTTTGTTTTTTGCTTTTTAGTCAATCATTTTTGTTGGAACATAACATGACAGAAAAATTTGAGATTGTCCAAGCAAATTAATTTCTTCATGTTGCTTTTATTTATGATTTTTCTGTCTGTTGTGTTTTGAAATTTGAAAAGCAAACTACATCGTACAGCAAAAAGAAATTTTAAGAACAATTTGCCTTTGGGAATGATCTTGATTTGAGTAATGTTGGAATCGATTTTTATACTTTATTTTTGTCAATGCAGACATCAAGTTGTCTTTCAACAATTTAACGAAAAACAAGCACAATGCTAGTGCTTATAAAGATTCAATTTTCAAAAGCTATATTTTCATAGTTATTGTTATATGGTAAAATTTGGTAACGAAATTACAATCCTTCGGGATAGAGCTAACAAACAAATGATAAACATTTGACAATTTGTATTTTTATGCGATGCCTCTCTAAAGGCATTTTGATTATTTTGTTGTTGTTGTTGTTGTTGTTACTTTGATGCATTCATGTTTCTACAACGGCTAGTCAGTGTTGGTTGGGCAATTGTGCAATTTATTATTATTGCATTCGAGTAAATTGATGTAATGAATTTTATTTGCCATAGCATGAATTGTTTCTTCAATGGTCAATCGTTAGTTTAAGAATTTGTACACTGATTGATTTTGCACGAGCATCGTTTATTCATTTTTGGTTGAATAAGCTTGTTTATTTGAGAAGTTGAATTGCGTTCATTTTTCAGTTGTCCATTTGAAGAGTTCATATTCTTTCTTTCGATTCTTCTGAAGGCATTTTCTTTTAACAGAATTTACAAAAAATTAAATATATCTATGCATAGATGTTGAGCAGTGGTAAATGATTGAATATTTGTGATTGTTTTGGAAAAAAATTTCTGTTAATTATACTAATTTCGAAGGATATTTCGTCTGTTTTCTTTACATTGCTAGTGTTAATGTAATCCCATATCCAAGTGTGTATGATTAGCGTGTATTTTTAATTTCAGATTCATCAGCGAAAATTAGATTGAACTGAATTTTATTTTTTTCATTGAAATGAATTTTTCATTATTTAGAAAGTGTTTTTTATTCTGATGGAAACTGCAATCTTTTAAATGGTTCCCTGTTTTGATTAGACTCATCTTGAACGTGATAACCTTGCTACTAAGCAGAAACTTCTTGAGAGGCAATTAACTTTTTCTGCGATTCCCGCCTGTTTGAGCATTGTGAATCGGTAAATTGTGATGCATGAAAAAAATCGAAATTCTCAGGAGGCATTAAAGACAAAAGGCAATGTCATTTTGCGTAATTTTAGCAGTAATAGTTCTGTCAAACTGTCCTCTGAGAGACTGTTATTTCACAGTCGAACAGACGGTTATTTTTGCTGTTAAATGATAATATGCAAATTAATAGTGGCTTTCAGGCTACACGAATGACTGTTTGATGAGAATATATTTTTCAACAAATGCATTTTTCGATGTATATTTTTTCAAATGCTTTTATCGATTCTTGAAATGATGAGGAAATGCAGCACAACGGATCATAATTTTAAAGATTTTTAAGTTGACTAGAATAGACTTCTGGTTGTTGGAATTTTTACTGAAATATAAATTCGATTACTCAGTGCTTTTCAGTGTGAAATTTTTTTTATATAAATTTAATTTCCATTTAACAAAAGTGCTTACAGATTTGGTGATAATGTTTTGTCGTAAGAGTTGCCTTTTATCGTGTTATTGAATTTACTTTGCAACAAAAGGATGAACTCAGGATAACTATTTTGCCGTGAATGAAACAGATAATCTCATTTGTATATGTATATGTGCTATGTGAGATTGGAAACGAAGCATGCATGTCACGTGGAATTGGGGCAATAAAAAAGAAAAAGAATGAAAAGTGTAGCAGCTTTAAAATATTATTGGCAGTCGGTTTATGTATGGTCCGAGACACATTTCTTCGCAGTCGCTTTGAAAGCGGAATGTGAACGGTGGCAAATGGGATTCCTGTGGGCAAAAGCTGACCGGGCGTAAGGTGCATTTTTGTCCTTCTCTAAACCAACGCAACATCAGTTTAGGTACGCTGCCATCCGGGGCGCAGCGTTTCTTCGGAGCTATCCACGTGCATGCGAACTCACTTTTATCTACAACAATGCAATATTAATAGGTTGGTTGTAGCTCATGTTTGTTTACATTTGTGTGCATTAAATAGATTGTGAACTGAGAAATGTTTATTCAATCGTTGAATATGAAGATGCACTTGATATTCAAACAAACGAATGCATTATGCTTTTCTTCTACTTGAAAAAGATTATCACATAATCAGCCTTTTTGAAAGTGAATTATCAATCGATCAAATGCGCAAGCATAATGTATGAAACGTGAGGATGATGACGCATTTACGAAAATTATAATTATGAATTGAAAGCAAAACATGCAGTAATTATTTTTCAGCATTTTCATTTTTTGGAAAACATGTTGTTTGTTCAATGGAGAATGATGAAGTGGCTAATTATAGCGGAGAATTTAAGATTTATATCTTATTTATGTAAATAAAAAATGAATTAAGCTACAATAGAGACGGCAATACTATTGCAGAAGATGGTAGATTATTATGAAAAAATATTTTTACACAGATGAATCAAATGAAATGCATACTTTGACATGTAGGTAGTTTGTATCCTTTTGGTGTTTCTGTTCCATGTATTTTGGCACCTGTAGTCACGTTTACACACCAGCAAATATTTTTTTCATAATCGCACTGCATAGGTGAGTAGAGACCATCGCTTTGGCAGCTTGGTATGAATCCACTGCTGCGACTGCTTAAGGCAGCAGCTTTGCTGATCAAGCAGGCTAGAAAATGGAACAACAGTCATTCTTGAAAAACATTATTAATTAAAAATGGGTTTCATTCTTTACCTCCACATTTCAAATCAGCAACATTTTGTACACGGCTTGTAAACTGCTCATGACCAGTTTCCACATCTACGCACCAACAGCTCGAAGTCTGTGGATCACATTGTACCAGTTCGAAGTTGCCGTATCTATCACATTGTGGGATGTAGTGGTCATGATGATTGCTGTTAGACAAGGCTTGATCTCGCTCGGCAACACAATCAGCTATTGCTGGTACGATGCTGTCCGTTTGACGTTGTTTCCACCCTGTAATATAATGAACTGATAATGGCAAGCAGTTTTACTTTGTTTTGCTAGTTTTAGTTCAGCTTACAGAGAACTTGTTGTCGTAGACTTGGACCAAGCAGATATTTTCCACATAGATAGCTTTCCGCTTGTAGGCCGTTCAGTTTCAGTTTTGTGAATGCATAGTGGGCTTCAATGCCACATTGGTGTACGTCCATCTCGCCGATGCACATATGCAATGTCCGCATTTTTGCGCACATTTCACTTTCGTCTTCGCTGTGCACATTGATAAATTGAATGAAATCATGGAAAACATGCATACAAGTAGTTGTGCTTGTTGAATTTAGCACTGCTTCTACCATGCATGGACCGTGTTGTCGAAGATTGGTTATCATGTCTTGTTCACACACGGAAGAAAGCAAATTGACCTGAAAATTGTTGCGGGCAAAAAGTGTATACGTGTAGCTTTAAATGAAATAAAAGATAAACGTAAAGTTTACCAGGGCAATGTGACCGAACGGTTCACATATTCCCAGAGGATTCAGTGCCGGTTGATGCATACACGACAGATAGTTGTAAAAGCTTTTGCATGTATCCGGATATTGGAGCCAATCCCAGCTAGTGTTGAGTAGTCGTTCAATTGTCCACTGGTATATGTTAGTGGTGAGGATATGTGTGCGTACGCAATACTGGAATCGATAGTTGTAGTTCTGACAACTTTTTTTCGACTTTGTAATGCAATCAGTGTTGTTGTTTCGTCGCAGTTGGTCTGTTGTTGCTGCTGTGATTGTTGTCTCAGCAGTGATTGCTGTTGTCGTTTCTACGATGCTTGGTTGTTCTTCTTGATTGTCGTTTGTAATTTGTTGCGTTATGTTTTGTTCGGTGTTGGCTGTTTTGTTTATTTCAGCAGCTTCACTTGATTGATTTAGGAAAGTTTCAGGCATTTCTGTTGTAATGGAAGTATTGTTTTCCAAGATGTCAATTTCAGTTATTTGCAATTGTGGAACTGTACTGTTGGTTTCTTTCCCAGACACTGAGAGATCATCAGTTGTTGGTTGAGCGCTGGTGACAACAGGTGCTGTTGGTGAATTGGTAACATTTTCAACTTGATCTATGGAGGGATGTGAGAGAGCAGAATTTGAATTGTTTTGTTCAATTCGTCGATCAGTTGCTTTTGAAGAAACGTTAGCTGAAATTGTTTCATTGTCAAAAGTTGCATTCATCATTGCTCTGCTATCATAGCCTGAGGTTACTGAAATTATTTCTACAGGCATAGAAATTTTGTTTTCATCAGTACTATTTTGAAGAAGTGTTTCATTGCCAGTAACGGTAGCATTTGTAACAGCAATAGCAGCAGCAGTAGTAGTAGTAGCAACGGTAGTTGTTGTAGTATTAGTTAGCGGTTGTTCTGTAATGATGAATTCTGGTAGAGTTTCGTTGGAGGTCCACAGTTGGGTCTGGGTAACAATTGCATCATCTTCAGATTGAGCAATTATTATCGTAGTTGTTCGTTCGTTATTAATTGTCTTTTCTGTGGTTATTTCTGTAACAGTTTCGTTGAATTGCTGAAACTCATTTGCTTCTGTTATGTTTGAATGAAGAATTGTGGTAGTTGGTGCTGATGTTGATGTTGATGTTGAATTTGATGTGTTCTGGTTCGTCAACATTTCGGTACTTGATTCATATTCAGCTAATTCTGACATTGTTTCATTGATAATGTTTATGAGATCATATCCAAAAGAGGGTTGCACATCTGTTCTGTTGGTATTGATTTCTTCAGCAGTGTAAAATGTCGTGTTGTTGCTAGGATCAACGGTGATGTTGTATTTTGATGTTGGCAATGCTGTCGTCGTATTCAGTGGCGGTATTATTTTGGAACTGTTTGTGCCATTAGATTCTTTTTTAACATTAGATTCAAGTTTTGTGTAGTTTCTCTGTTGAACATGTAGCAACTGTTTTCGGTTGATACTGGAGTTCGCTGTGACGGGTGTGCTTGTTTCAAGATGTTTTGTAGTAGTAATTTGTTCAGTTGTGGTTATGTAATTTTTGTTGAACTTTAACGTAGCATTTGTTGGTGATTGATCTGTCACTTCTTTTGCTGAAGTATTGAAGATTGTAGTTTCCAGTATTGACGATATGGTCGGGATTGATGCAACCGTAGTGTTTGTATTGGCTTCCAACGAAGGAAAGTTTTCACATGTGATATTCAATCTTTCTGATATTCTGAAACGAATACGTAGAATTGAAAACATAATATCAAATTTATAATCACATGTTTTAAATTAGCTTACCGATTGGGTAGGTTGCCCAAAATGCTGATCATATCACCTTCACAGTGGACAGGGAGACGTTTCAGCAAGCAGGATTGATATTGTAGTTTGATAGCACAATAACGCAAATTGTCGTTGTTGCTTTCAGCTTCTTTGAGTTCGTTTAACATGCGCAACTGGCATTTTGTAAATTCATCATCGATGAACAATCGTTGCAAGCAGCTGATCTGCTGACGAACGGCGACAAAATGATTCGGCTGACATAGGTAATCAAAAATGCTGGTGAAAATCACATGCTGACAATGTTGGCAAGCAGTATTTTGAAAAGCAGCCGATGAACAACGGGAATATTCATTGAAAATATGACATGCGAGATCTACTTTTCCGCTGAGAAATATGTAATTGGCGAACAGCAGGTGATTTATTTTGGAATTGGAGAAAGGCAAATCCAAAAAATTGCTGTACAAACCGTTCAGGCAATGGTCAACGCGCATCTCGTCCATTTTACTGCATTCGACATTTTTTGAATTCAAGCGGTACAATTCAGTTTCGAATTCTAAATCAATGAAAAGTTGAACAATTTTTACGAAGGAAGAGATTTTCTGAGGATTTTGTTTAAAAAAAATTAACACTGTTGATTTTCTTATGTTTTATGTGTTTGAGGAAGATTTTCTTTTTCTGCGCAAGTGCAAAAAGTGTAAATTTTACAAGATGTTTATTGATATTGATAGGTATAAGATTTTATAAGCTTTGTGAAGAAAAAGAAAAATGAAAGAATTCAGCAGCAGTGTGGCAGTTTCTGAAACTGCTAATAATATTTCGGTGCAAATATTGTATAGCTAATGTGAAATATTATACTGAAATTTGCTCTATTTTTTTTGATGAAAACAAATCTTTGTCCCTGACTTACTAAGTGAATTTGGCACTGTAGTGTTTTTTATGTTTACTTTAGCTTTTCTAACTTTAAATTGAAAATTGAATTTTTATGGTTATTTGAAGAAATTACGTTGAACTGTTGTTTATCAGATGTAAAGATGTTTCAGTATAGTCTCAATGGGAAAAAAGAAGATTAGTTTTCTAAAATTTGGCCTTCATAAAGAAATGAATTTAGTTGAGGTTCCAGTATGCATGGGAAAATAGTGGTTGTGATTTTCCATGCGTCGAATTATTACTCATATGTAGGTTATTTGTTTTAATTTTGTTTCTAACGCACTCTATTTGGCCTTCATTCATTGAAAGTATTTGTACAATTTATGCTTTGCATTAATTGTACAAATATTATCGACATGAACTTTTATCATGTATTAATTTTGTTACGCTAAATGAGAGTTGTTAATTAAAGTGAAATTAAAAACTAACTTACTTCCACACAAAGGAACATTTTGTTTCAGCAATATACGGCTACCTTCTACTTCAGTGCCAGTACTGTGATCAACACACCAACAGTTGTTGTCTTGTCGCACGCATTCCATGCTTTCAGAACTGCCTTAAATATAAGTTTGTTTCTCAGTTCTACATTTATGAGACAATATTTAACAAAATGGCTTTTGGTATTTGTAAAAGAATATCACACTCCCATTGGTAACTTACTCCATCAACCGAAAGATTAAGAGACAAATAATTTACATCTAGACTGATATATTTTTTAAGCACAATATATAGTCGATTTTTATAAAATTGAGCCTTAAATTTTCACTTTATCAGACATTTTCATCATCTGAATAAATATGAGAAATTCACTGCTTTATAAGTGGTCTCTGTAGGGTATGGCTAACTTTTTATTTGAAATCTTTACAGCTCTCAATCTATAATTATCAGAAATTTAATTTATGTTATATATTACATGGTTTATAGCCTCATCTGCTTTTCATAATTTCTCAATACAAAAAGTGCTTTGTGTAAATTTTTTTAAATAACAAAGTCGATTATCATTTACTAAAGCTGTTTTTTTCTTGTAAGCTAGGCAAGTAATTTGTGGAATATATTTGATTGGTAAACATTTTTTTTCATGTGCCACTGTTTAAGTATGTAATTTATGAAAGATAACACAAATTACATTATTTTATGATTTTACAATTGAATTCATATGATTTATGAATGTTAGCTATTGCACTTTCTAATTACATGTAAAAGTGGTTTATTTCTTCAAATCAACTGATAATACTTGAATGAATGAATATGAACTTACTGTCTTCGGCGTAAGCGAATGCAGATACAAGAAGAATAAATAAGACGCAGTGCATGATTGGAATATTAATGCTGAGTTCAATTTGAAGTTATACAACAAAAGCGAATTAGTCAGCTGAGATGCACAGCTACAAGATGGTAAGATGTATGGCGAAGTGGACATCGACTGTGGTTGGATGCTTTTTTATACAGTTTCAGCGGAACCAGATTGTCGGTAAGAATTGCCCGCAACAATGGGAGCGTTTAGTTGGTGTGATTTTTTTCCCTGACCAAAAATGGGGTCGGCCGAGTTCTTCTGTTATTAGGCAGAACCAAGAAGTTGTCTGAGATACCACCTTTGGGTGAGGAAAAAAATTTCTTTTGTTAATGGCTATTGGTATGCTAGAAAGCAAATGTTGGTGAATATTGTTATTATTGTCGCTTCGCTTGTCCTGTCAACAACCGCTAAGAATGAATTTACAATTTTTTTTTCTTAAAATTCTCTTATATCTTTGGATTTATGGAAACATTTTAAAATCAACTTTTGCAATATTAATTTAAAAAAACAACAACATTTCTTCATTCACTTAAATAATTTTTTGAATTCATCCTAAAATATTATTTCATAATTACTGAAAGGAATATGTATGTATGTACATTTATATATATATAGTGTATTGTATAGTCTGTGCGTGTATTCGTTGTAGAAAATGTTGCAGTTAATCAGCTTTAGATTCTTTACACAAAATGTTTGGAATCAACCATTTATAGATTAATTAATTAATCATAGGCTTATGAAGAAAATAGAAATGCATTTCCCGGAGGGTAATTTAAATTTTTGATTTTTTTTTTATTGCTCATAGTTTTATTTTCATTGACCCAGGCATGCTTTTTGGAAGTGTTATTACAGTGATGGTATGTGTCTGCTTTCAAAGTCACAGCGAAGTTTTGCCTTGAAAGTATAGTTTTCTTGAAACGTAATCAGAACGATTTCTTTTATTAACAATTTCAAAGAAAACATGCATCCTCTGCGTGTTTCACCTGAAGGCCGTCCAGTGGTCAATTTTCAACCTGGATCGCCATGCTTGGACTCTAATCGTTCTTGTCAAGGTTCGGTGATTGTCGAGAATTTTTTGGCGGTTCCTTTTTTCTCTTTGATCCACAAGCGTTCTGTCTGGCCATGACAACAGTCTGAACTGTATTTTTTTTTCTTTGCATCGCCAAGAATGGGATACTTTTTCTTCACATTGGATACAAGGATGGGAGCGTGGGCAAAAAACACAACTCAAGGACCCCTTAACGCTGAAATTCATTTCTACATTGATCCGACTTTATTCGGTGCATTTTATAAGCAATTCATCTCAAACCTGAATAATATTTGTTTTGAGAAATGGAAATTATTTCCTTTTATAATTGAACATTACAAAATGTAAAGCTTTTTTATTATTATTAAATTTACCCATTGGCGTGGTGGAGAATGAAATATTTTGAACAAAATCAGCGGTGCAAAATTTAAAACATTCTGTAGCAAATAATTGATAGAGAAATTTTCTGCATGCACGTTGCACAGAAATTTGCATTCTGTTTGCTGAAATGCGCCTCATTCGTTGTTATTAAATCAAACAACGATCCAGAAGTATCTATTAATTATAAATAACAAGTTCCGCAACATTTAAATTATTAAGCATTACAATGTAATGTATTTCATGAGAAAATTAACCATTTCAATGCTAAAGTAATATTTTAATGTGGATATTAAATTTTGCATTTTTTAAATATTTCTCTAGTCAGTTTAATTATGGTTTTTGATTCCACGCATTATTGCTGTTAGCTTTTGGTTTGGAAAGATCAACTCTTTTTACAATTGCACATGCTTGATGTTTTTTCGTGCCATTCATGGGGTTGTATTGAGGTTTTTGTTTTCAAATCTCGAATCCACGTTCAATTTTTGTAGCTGAATGTTGGAAATCTTGAGTATAATTTGAACTGATAACAGTTTGTACGATTGCTTATGCTCCATTCACTAATTGTTATCGCTTTATCACGATAATCATCGCCTTTGGCTTTAGGCTTTTTCTGAGATCTGTTTCTCGATGGCAGAATTGAATTGAGTAGAGAATTTTTGAAAACTGCGTTTTATTATTTATTTTAACGTCACTTTAAAACTTAAGCAAACTTTTCTGTTTTTAATATGTTGTTGATTTAGTTGACATTTTTAATGTCGTCTTTGCAACTGTTGTTATTTTAAAGCATTGAGATTCAGTGCTGAAATGAGAAAATTCTTCATTTTCTTCAACAGTGATGGTAGAAAATATTTTCTTGTACATTTTACACTTTACTGCTGTATTCTTAGTTGCCTTTCAAGTAATTGTGAAATTCCACTGAATTTAGTTCGAACACTTTCGACTTTAGTCATCCATTCGATGTTTAGTTGGTCGAATTTTATTGAATTAAATGAATCAAAAATTTTAAAATCAATAAAATTGTCTTGCAAATGAGGTAAAAAAAGAAAGAAATTTATTAGTGTACAATTATTCAATGATCAATTTTATGGAAAAGGATTCTTTAATACAGAACTGATAGTAAATCTTTTCAGAAAATAAAAAGTAAGAAATGCAACTTTTATGCAACAGTTTCAGATAAAAAAAATATTTTTCAATTTTATACTTTTTTTTTGAAAAACTAAATTTCGTGAAAGTTTTTATATTTCAGCTGGCAAAGTAACAATCTATAAATGAAAATCTTTGTTGTGGGAAAAACTTAATTTTTTTGTCTGAGTATTTTGGCAATTGTTTTGTGGAGGAAAGTTTGTCACCGTTGGAAAAGTGGAATTTTTGACAAGAATGTGCTGTATATTTTCATATGTTAAGATGAATAAGGTTTTGTCATTATAAGCTTGCTAGTGACAGTAAGACAGTTTTACTATTTGTCGCTTTTACATCAATGGACTCTGGTATGCTGATAAATTTTTGCTGATTTGAACTGATTTTGATTAAATTTTGATTAAAACATGTCACTGAACGGATTCATTTAATGGGTCCATGTTTTAAACTTTGATTCAATTGCATTTAACAAAATAAAAATTTAACTTTAAATTAAACAATTTCTGAGGTCATTTGTTTTATGATTGCGTTCAATTGCCACTTTTTATCTATTAGTCAATGTTGATAGCTCAATTATTAAATTCTTTTTCCTAAAATTAATTTTTATTTGGAAATTGGAATATCATCTAAATGACAAGCAGGTAGTATTGTTGAATATTAGACCGTAATTTGAAATTTTATATAGGTCATGTTAACTGAACACATTTTCAGTTGTATTTGTTGAACTCGAATCGATGAGTAACGGATTATTATAATTGGAAACAAATTTGGACAGGCAGTAAAAAACTTCATTGACACTATTTTGAATATTTCATATTATTTACTAATGCTATTTTTATTTTGTTATTGTTCAGCTTTTTATGGTCAATTAAATTGTCACAGTTTTTGAGCTGTCTGTTTGCCTTTAATATAATAATGTTCTTTTCACAGCCAACAGTATATTTAACTTTGATTATTGCACTCTTGTATAGGATGTGAATTTAGTGAAAAGAAAAAATATTATTTTAGAAATGTCGAACGATGATCACTTCTCTACCTCTGAAAACAACATTTTTCCGAACGAATTTTCCGAAAGTTTTGAACCATGCTTACAGTCATCTGCATCTGAGTTAGTTTCTTTTTTGTTTGCTTGACATGTATGACGAGTTAGAAATGCCATGTTGTGCGAATTTAATTTAGTGCCAGTTTTGAAGATAGCTCATTCAAATATGTAGATATGAGTTTGAATGAGAAAGAAAATTTTGACATTGAAAAGCCCGCAGCAAGATCAGTTGTAGCAAATATTCAACACCATCTTGATGATGATGATGATCAGAGTATTTTTTTGTTTTGGATTAGAAGTTGATTTTTAAAAAAAAATAGTATAAATGCTTGTTTTATAGCAGAAGCAGGAGAAATGATGAGAAAACTTAACGTGGAAAGTTTTGACGATGTGCTTTCATCGACAAACAGTTTGAATGATGAAACAGTCAGGTACTTTGTGATGTTTGCTTTTCTGTGAATTGTGTGCTGTTTGTTCGTGCATGATTGAAATGAACTTTTCGTTTCATTAAAACGTGCACTGTTTTATGCAATATTTTATGAATAATTTCATCCGCAAAAAAATAATAATTTGTTCGGTTTTTGTCTGAAAACTGTTTCAATTTTAGTACAAATTTTTCTGGGGAAAGTTTGATTACTTCAGCCTTAGGCAGTAGTAATGGCAGTGCATCCGTTTTGACTAATTCGACTGGAGAAAATGTTGGCATGGAATTGCAGTTCGATGCATCGAAGAGGAATTTTTCAGAAAAAGTTGTTGCTTTTTTACTGTTCAAAGTTTGTATTTTAAAATAATTAACTCTTTGTTGTATGCATATTGTTGTTCAGCAACATTCGTTTGCATCGAAACTGAGGAGCTCGTTGAATCGTGTGCAAGAATTTAAATTTCGTACAGACGAAAGGCATCGAATTCATGAAAGGAAGTTCCAGCAGAAGGTATACTGTTTTATGATTTATTTATTTTTTTATTGTAATATTAAAAGTTTAAATTTTTAGTTGAAAGAAGAATATGAACAGGAAAAGCGTAAGCGTCAGTTTCGTGCGAAACCACTTCCATCCAGTCTGCGGAAGCCATTTCAAATTCAGCGCAATGAACGCGAGAAAATTAGTATTAAAAAAAATTATTTTCGTTTTGAAACTTGTGAAATGTGAAATTGTAATTTTATAGAAGCGCAACGAATCATATTGAATACTGAGCAACGAGCGGTGAAACGAAAAGCTTTCGATGAACATCTTGAACAACGTCGATGCTTTTACCAATCGTTGAAAGAAGAGGCTGAACGTCAGCAAATGGAAATTGAGCAGAAAGAAATTCGTCAACTTCGCAAACAGCTCGTTCACAAGCCGCTTCCAATTAGATGGTTTGTGTAGAAAACAGATTACATAAATTAATCATTTTATAAATAATATTCAATATAATAAGTTGACATGTTTGTGTTGTTTTATATTCACTTTAGACTAACTAGTGTGAATTGATTTGGCTAATTTTTAGTAATTTGGGACCACGCCGAGAAGCGAAACCTACTGAAAAGCAAGCATCATCCTCTAGCAAGCAGTGAAAATTGAATCTCTCCACTGGTGTTTTTCTTTTTTTTTCCCATTAATCTTTAATTTTTTTATGTTACAGCTGTCTGTGTGCTGCGGTTATTTTAATTGAATAAAATAAATTTTGCCCTGCTTTGATTTTTTTAATTGGATTATTTTCTCTTTACAACAAAACGTAAGAAAAGCCAGAAAACAGAGCCAACCACCAATGTTGATGCAACGTGGGTTAGAATGATGCGAGGTAAGGGATGGTGTTTAGCTTGTTGAGTGTTGTTGATAAAGTGAAAAATGACGACAAGTTTAGAACAATGATGAGGATCATGACGATCGGTTTAAATGAATGCTGCTTGGACAACGAACGAAAGAACGTCCAGAGCTCGTCGGTGCCAAGCTGTGGCCACGCCCTTTCCTTTTCACTTTCAAGTGTATTGGCAAAATAAACACAAATGACGGTGACAGGCCGTCGTCCTCGGCCATCGGTGGACAACAACGTCCGCGTTATTTGTCTGCGAGTACACACACACACACGCACACAGGGCAGGGCGGTCAAGTAGTGCAAGACCGTGATCCTGCCGCGTTGTCTAGTTGTCCTCTTGTAGCCCTGGAAGTGTCTGATGCACAGTAGCGAGCATTTTCACTTTGTTTTTCTGCTTTTGGTTTTCCTTTCCAATAACGCTGTTGTGACCAGTAACAACAACGACTCGGACACCGGTTTGCCTGTTTTTTTGTCCATCATCAGGAGAACCTCTGCCAAGCCGGTCACTGAAGCCGTGATCAACGATGCTGCTCATGATCAGTCGACAGAAGAGAACGTCACTGCTGATCAAGCAGAGCCGGACAGTGTGGACAACGACGACGCTAACAACGAAGCCAAAGTGATCACGGTGAAAATTTACCCACCGGATGTGGATTTGAACAGCGGAAGAGAAGCGTCGTTCAGCGTTGATATACCGAATCCGTTTGGTTTCGGTGACATTGTTACTCATTTGCCAACGACAACCGTTTCTGACAAACAAGTGCTCCAAATTGACACCCAGTATGTAGGTAAGAGTATTTTGGGTGTGATTTTATTTTCAGCACTTCAGATTTGTTTATTTATTTCCATAGGTGAAATAATTGAGTTAGGAGCAATGAAAAGTTTGCTGACAATAAGCACTGTCTCAATTAATACAAAAATTGGCTACATAGTTGTGAAATTTGTTAATTTTATAAATTACAAATTTTATAGTTTGTAAATTGTAGATTATTCACTGCTGTGCCGTGACGGTGCCCCACAGCTTAGCGATGGTAAGCCGTTGCATTGTTTCTCAGATGCGGATTGCATGGTCGGCTATTGGTGTCACATTGGCTCTTCCCGAATCACAACGTATTGTTGTCCCAATGCTTTGGGTAAATATAACAGAGCGATATATATATGTGTGCATTCTTCTTCTTTTGTTTCAATCATTCTATTTAAAGCTGATAATGGATGTAATTTACCCCGTTTGTCTGGTCACGGCACTGGACGTATGGAACGCTGGTATCACGATGTCAAGCTAGGTGGCTGCCAAAAGTTTTTCTATACTGGATATGGTGGCAATCAGAACAACTTTCTAACCAAAGATCAGTGTGTGCAAAAGTGCATTAAGAACTCTTCTCCTGCTGCATCAACCACAGGCAACTATTATTATTATTATTCATTCTGTTTCTTTCGTTCGTGTTGTTAATTTCTCTTTAAAATTTATTTGATAAAATATGTTAAACGTTTACTGTTAAAAATCATTTGTTATTGCAAGTTTTATCGCTGAACTGAAATGAATATATTTTTTTCTTTTTTAATTTTTAATTATTTTATTTAGTGCAGCCACCAGTTTTTGATGCTCACCCTAAGCTTCCATACCCTGCAGGTGCGTTGAATGTGGTAGATAAGTCGTTGACATCCGCGATGGGCTTCAATTTTAATCCAGCCTCTTGGACATATCCGTTTGCAACTTATCCTGCGTTGCCAAAAGTTATTCCAACTCCGAAACCACAAATTCCAACTCCAATAATGCAAACCACTCCCCGTCCAAAGCCAGTTCCCAACCATACGAATGTTCAGAATTTGAATGCAATTCTGAATTCACATCAGTCAACAGTGCAGGCGTCGACCGTTCCACAAACACCTTACGTGATTCAGAGGCCGTTGTCTGGCAATGGCGGGCAGAAAGTACCTGAACCAGTGCTGCAAAATTTACAACCATACCCCTCGGCAACTCCAGTTTATACTTCTGATCAGCAATCGATTTCAGAATTGCAAGCCACTTGGCCGTTGTATATGGTTCAACAGCCCTCCAAGCCACCGATCAGTTCAATGTACACATTGCCGAAAGAGCCGATGCCATTTCCAAAGCCATCAGTAAATACGCCAGCTCCAGCAACCATGGCCCCAGCTATTCCATCAGGGGAAAGCGTGCTTTCAAATGCTGGGCAACCGCTTTCTGTACACCCTTTGAAACAGACGGTAGATTTTGATGAGAGGTGTTTGCAGCCAAAAATGATTTCAACTGTCAACAACAATATCAATGGCGGCAGTAGTTCACAACTTCAGTGGACATTTGATGCACTGATTGGTCAGTGTCAGCCAGTAATGATTCATCACCAGTCGATCGAACCGACCCAGACGTTGAATGTATTCAGTTCACAATTTGAATGCAATTTTTACTGCAATCCTGCCGCATACAGACCTGCCTCTGAGGGTAAGGGTATTGGCGAATTGGTTGGCGATCCATGTCAGTTGCCGCTTAACACTGGCCAAGGCTATAATTTGGACGTGCGCTGGGCTTATGATCAGACTACTGACCAGTGTCGAACGTTTTTATTTTTTGGTTTTGGCGGAAATGCAAACAATTTTGAAACTGAGATGGAATGCATGGCAGCTTGTTCATCACAACGATACCAGTTTCCAGATGTATTACTTAGCAATCAGCTAATTGCTGGAGAACAACAACAGTACGGTTTCTTGCAGCCAGATATTCGTCATCAGCCGATTAGTCAGCAGTCCATTCTTGTGTGCAATGGATTGAAGAAAATAAATGAAGTTGAGCTTTGTGATCAGCACAACAATTATCAGTGTCCAAATGGTCAACTATGTAATTACAATGCTACAATTTCAGTTTGTTGTCCAATTGGTAAGTTTGTTATTATTATCATTATTATTGTAATTTATGTAAAATTTTTATGAAGAAAATAATTTGAAAAAAGCAAGCGAATCAGCAACACTTGTTTGCAACGGAACTGTCCTAGCGGCCGAAGCAGAGCACTGCAATGTTGAAAATAATTTTCAGTGTTCTCCTGGCTTCAGATGTCATTTTTCACCGAACAATACATCATCAGTTTGCTGTCCAGACAGCAACAGTTAGTGAACATTTGTTTTTGAAATGAAATTTCCACAAATTCATTTTATTCATTTTAGCTGCTGATCGCCATCATCAGCTGGACCATTATCCATCCGAATGTTTTTTGCCATTAGATCTTGGTCAGGGTTCTCGACCATTGGTACGTTGGTATTTTGACCAGATAAGCGGCCGTTGTCAAGAATTCCTCTACCGTGGCACCAATGGCAATATGAATAATTTCGAATCGTCTGATGAATGTCGTGCATTCTGTGAACGTAAATTTTTTTACTGTTCATTTTTCATATGAAAGCATTAGTCATTTATTGCTTGTTTTTTATGCCTTAGGACGCACTTGCGCTAATGGAACACCTCTACGTCAGCAAAGTGGTCGAGTGTTGCTTTGTTCTGGTTCATCGACAGCAAGCAATTGTCCACCTACACATTTTTGTCATGTTGGTCATGATCGGCTATCGACAGTTTGTTGTCCCAGAGAGGGTAAGCTGTTTTTTTCATATACTATTGTTTTAGAACATCTTGATAAAAAGTATGTGTAATTCCGTTGAATTACCTGTTGCTTGTTTTATTTTTTCAACTAAACAGTACATTAAACCCTCGTAATTTCCCTCAATACAAGCATGTGTGAAAGGAAAAGGCAAAATTTTTATTTTGCTCGATAGACTCAAGAATGCATGCAAATTTTTTTATGTATGTGATTTTGCAAACTATGTGTGAAAAATAGTAGTATGAAACTTTTTGTTTGTTTGCTTGTTTGTTGCATGAAAGTTGTTTTTGCAATTGAGATATTTATATTGAGTGCCGACTTTAGATTTCAATCCATTCACTGCACTGGAGAAAAAATCTGTTGTTTATTAGCACAGTCACGTTTTATGCCGTCATCGCGACGCCTGTTTGTTGTTGCTCTTAGCATCGTCATCTGCTGTTCAAAATTATAAAATTAATTTTCAGCAAATTTATTAATGCATCATTTATACTTTGTTATTAATAATGCTAATTATTGATTAATATTTTCAGTTGTTACATTTTGTATTAGACGTTTGTTAGCATTTGAGTAAACATTTTACGAATGCATTCAACAGTTATTTACACAGTCAGTGAAAGTAGTGGTAAAATTCCGCTCTTCTATTGCAATTTCTGATATGAAGCTTGATTGACTTTTTTTTTAATTTAAATAATATCTGTTATGGTAACTTTTTTATTATTAAAATTCGACAAATTGTTAGAGTAAATAATGTGTATGCATGTTTTATAGGTGATACGTGCAGTTTACCTGCGAACAGTGGAATTGGACAAAATCGATTACAACGCTATGCTTATGATTCAGAATTGAATGGATGTAAATTCTTTTTATACGCCGGCACAAAGGGCAATGCAAATAATTTTCTATCCGAACAGGAATGCTTTGCAGAATGTGGACGAGGTGAATATTTGTTTCAAGAAAAAAAAACAAATTTTTAATATTACTATTTTTTGATTTGTTAATTGTAAAGGACCTCAATCTAGCCCTTGTGCTCTTGGCTATCCGGCTTTGGCTGCCGATGGTCAAAGTTGGTTATTCTGTTCGTCAGAAAATTCGAATATTTGTCCATTTAATTATTACTGTCACATTGGTGTCAAAAAAGAGACCACAGTCTGCTGTTTGAGAACATCTCGTAAAATGGATCAAGCTTTTTAACACCAACCTTATCAAAATGAATATTACAACTGCTTCAATTTTTAGCTACATCTGTTTCTGGATTTTCTGTTTGCCAGCTTCCATTGCAGCCTGGAAACGGTGCTTCATTTTTATCCAGATGGTATTTCGACTCGCAGTCATCGACATGCAAATCTTTCACTTATACTGGTACAGGTGGAAATGAGAACAATTTTGTCCAATTGTCTGATTGTCGGCGTATTTGTCCTGGTAAAGCATTAGCAAAGATATTTTTTTGTTCATTCATCTGTTTGAAAGTGTTAAAAGTTTTGTTTTGTTTTTATCAGTTTTATATTAGCATTTCGCTGATTTTTAGAGTACGACAATGCTTGTCCAACTGGTACACCGCCCATCGATTTCCAAAGTGGTCAGGTAGCGTTTTGCTCGGCTACAAATGGATTTTGTTCTCCTGGTTACTGGTGTCATATTGGATTCGATGAAAGAAGTTCTGTTTGTTGTCCTTTTGGTAAGTTGTAAAATATATATATAATATATTTTTTGTACAAGTTCCGTTGCTCAAAATGATTTTTTCGTTTTCGAATTATTATATTTTAAATTTACAATTTTGTTTACTAATTTAATTTTATTTAGCATCTGACGACCCATGCTCACTTCCAAAATCAGAAGGTACTGGATCATTGCACATTCCAAGATTCTTTTTCAATCAAACCAGTCGACAGTGTGAAACTTTTGCGTACAGTGGCAGAAAAGGAAATCAAAACAATTTTGTAACAATGCAAGAGTGTGAAGCATCTTGTCCAGGTATTTGGGAAATGTTGCTTCTATTCTCAGTGCTATTTTATACTTTTGTTTCTATTTTTCAGTTTTGGAGAATCCTTGTTCTGAAGGAATGCCGTTGATAAATCGACGAAGCAACACTCCTGTATTTTGCAACAATGACGAAGATGGAGCATGTCCTGAAAACTATTGGTGTCATTTGGGTGCAACTGCGGCGATGACACTATGCTGTCCTGGAGGTGATGCTAGTTTGCATTATAATTATAATTTTATTTAAAAATTTAATTTATAATTTAAAATTTAAAAGAAAATTACTTTTTATTTCATTGCAGACTCAGATCCATGTCTGCTTCCACAAAGTCGTGGAAATGGTAACAGTGTGCTAAGTCGTTGGTATTACAATACGGATACGAAAATGTGTTTGAGTTTTACCTACACCGGAAGCGGTGGAAATCAGAACAATTTTGAAACTATTGAAGCTTGCCGATCCACATGCCCGGAATTTCAGAATCCATGCACTACTGGTCCACCTCACATCAATCTTAACGGCCACATTACAAGATGTGGAGCAACCACGCCGACCATTTGTCCCAGCAGCTATTGGTGTCATATTGGAGCTGATTTGGAAAGTTCCGTTTGTTGTCCTGGTGGTAAATCTAATCAACAGCGATGTGCTGTTTTAAAAATTTTGCATTTCTACTTGCATTTTGCATTTTAGCTACTAATCCATGTGAACTGCCTGTAGAACAAGGCTCTGGTCAAGCGTCGTTGTTACGCTATGGCTACATTCGGGAAACGCAGACATGTCGTAGTTTTCTTTATTCAGGTTTGCATGGAAATGAGAATAACTTTATGACTCTACAAGAATGTGAACAACGTTGTCCAGGCAATGATAAATTATACATGTATAAGAAATTATGTTTGATTAACTGTTGTCCGTTTTTTCTGTTACTTTTAGTTTTTCGTAATCCATGCATTAATGGAAATCCGGCTCGTGATGAACAAGATAACATTGTACTATGCAGCGTAGCCGACATGGATGACTGTCCTGAAGGCTACTGGTGTCACGTTGGTGGTGATGAACAGTCGACTCTTTGTTGTCCATATGGTAAGGATATCATGAGCATTTTTTTTGGTCTCATGGACAATGATATGAAAAATGAGACCTTTCATTCATCCTTGAATGTATTTTGCGAGTTATTTTTAATTAACAGAAATATTTTATTTTGTATTGAATTAAGAGTGTGTGTTGAATAAGAATATTAAATTTCTGTTTTCAGAAAATGAAATAACAAGTTTTCGTAAGCGAAAACCAGTGGAGGAGAGTTCGACTAGAAAAGTCGATTCTTCATATTTCAGTAATTAGATGCTTTTTGTGAATATTTTTTTTGTTCATCTTCTTTACAAACGGTTGTTTTACTTTTATATCTAGAAAACGCATCCTGTTTGATGCCGTTACAAGTGGGTGAAGGTGTTTTAATGTTACCGAGATTTTATTTCAACAGTCAAACAAAGCAGTGTTTGCCATTTACATATTCAGGCTTAGGTGGCAACCAGAATAATTTCCTCAGTCGAGGTGACTGTGAAAACAGTTGTCCTGGTCAGTGCCTTTTTTGTATTTATTATTTTAGCTACTTTTAAATTTATCATATCAACTCCAGTCGTTTGAATGATAGCAATGTTTGCTTTTTTGATCAGTTTTCCAGAACCCTTGTCGACAAGGTGAACCTGCAACTTCGGCCAGTGGACAATACATTCTGTGCACAGCCACCGGTGTGCATCTCTGTCCGGCGAACTATTGGTGCCACGTGGGCGATTCAAATAGCAATTCAGTTTGTTGTCCAGCCGCTGATAATCCATGCGTTTTGCCAGCTGAAACTGGCACTGGTCAGTCTGTGTTGGTACGCTGGTATTTTGACCGTCACGCTCGCCGTTGTAATCGCTTTGTTTACACCGGATCCGGTGGAAATGAAAACAACTTTCTTGCCAAGCAGGACTGCATGGCACGATGTCCTGGTTCGTAGAGCACATTTCAGTTCAATTCTGTGTTTTTGATATTTTTACATCTTATTAATTATGTCATTTCAATTATTAATGTTCAGAATTTCGCAATCCATGCCCAATTGGAGATCCCTCTAGATCAGAAAAAGGTACCATTGTACATTGCGGTGATGGAAACACCGACTGTCCCATTGGATATTGGTGTCATTATGGAGCAGATGCTGAAACTACTGTGTGCTGTCAAGGAGGTGCATTTTTTGTTTATTTGTTCTTTGATTTAGTTCTCTTGTTTAAAATGATTGCCTATTTTGCAGAAGGTGATCGCTGCTTGTTGCCAATGTTACCTGGCATTGGTGCAGAGAAGTTGAAAAGATGGTATTTTAATCAGAATAGTCGACAGTGTTTGGAATTTACTTACACTGGCCGCGGGGGTAATCAGAACAATTTTCTTACTGAATCCCAGTGCATTCAAGAATGTCCAGGTATTTATTTGGTTGAGAAGTGAATTTTCAACATATTCTGTATAAAATGGTGATCTATTTATTTTACATTGTTAGTATTTTTGAACCCTTGTCCACGTGACGCTGGATCAGATGTTGACGTCATCTATTGCAGCGCGCAAAATCGAAATACTTGTCCTGTTGGTTATTGGTGTCATGTTGGCATTACAGTTGAAACATCAGTTTGCTGTGAAGGAGGTAAGTGGATTTTTTTAAATGTAATTGTTGAAATTATTCTGCGATATGAGATAAGACAACTGGCAATTTTTAATATTTTTATTCAATTCATTTCAAAGCATAACATACACATGACAAAAAAGTAATTTGCATGCACAGAATGAACAATAACAACGCAAACATAAATGTACAACAGTCATTCGTGTGAAATGATAATGTCTAAAAGAGAAAACAAGTAAATATAAATACAACTTCAATTACATATATATATATACAACAGTCATTCGTATGAAATGATAATGTCTGAAAAAAAAAACAAGTAAATATAAATACCAACATCAGTTATATATATCACATCGTTTCGACGGATTCATGTAAGATTCTGGTGAACAGTGAAACGCTTTGCTAAATGGTGGGAAATTGCGCAGTGTCCCGATAAGTCGATACCGATCCGGCGCCTGATAGCCTGTAGTTAGTTGATTGATCAACTCTTGTTCGCTGCTTTGACCACACCATAAGTTTGCATAGCTGAGGAAGAACAATTGTTCTGGTGTAAAATCGACCAACGGTAAACTTGGTTCCGCTTCTCCTTGAGCAATAGTCCAGTTTCTGTAGGCTGCATAGGCGATACTCAGACCAACCAAATCGGCCAGATTCTCGTTGGCGGTACGTTGTCCGTTGACGCACAGATTCAAATGCGGGTAGCAGTATTGTTCATAATCGTTGGACAAGCAGTCGGTGATGTTGTTGAAACGAAGCCTGTTTTCAGCGGTCCACCAATTCAGCTTGCGATTTCGGGCATCGTACTTGGCGCCAGCAGGGTCGAAAGCGTGCGTAATTTCACGAGCCAAGGCACTGCCCAGGCCGCCGAACGTCACTGCCCTGGGAAAATCGCTGCGGTAGAACGGCGGCTGCAGTTGGCCTATAGGTATAGTCAACATATTCATCTGTCTGTCATACCAGGGTTCAGTGGTGTCCGGCGAGCCGACGAACTGATCGAGTCGTTCAGCGCCGGACAACAACGAGCGCATGTTCTCTCTGACTGCCCAGGAGCGCAGCTTGAAGTGGACCTCGAACGCACCGTCGTGATCATCGTCGAATTCCAGTCGTTCGTAGAAGGTTTCCAAACGTTGGTCGTTTCGTATCCAATTCGGATAGCCGACGTATCGGCGCATGGAGGTGAGCTTTTCGACCGCAGCGTGTCTCTGCTTCGGGTCCATCCAGCGCAGTCGGCCAACGCTTTCTTGATAAGTGTGGCGCAGCTCTTCAGTTAGCCATTCAGCATCAGCTTGTTCATCGTCGTCGAATGCGTGCTCCGCATACAGTCGACCAGACGCGTAACCGAGTCCTGGCAAGTGGTCGTTGTGGTTGATCAGCGCCACGCATTCACGCCAACGGTCTTCTTCGTCCTTGGCTGACTGGCGCCTGAGTCTTGTGGCTCGGTCGAACTGACGCAATGCGTCTCGATACTCCTGACCCAGAAACGGCAAGCTCTGCTTCACCAGTCGCCAGACCAGATAGTTGTTCACGGTCCGATTGTTGGTCTGTTGCAACAACTGAGTCACATTGGCCAAAAAGGTCGGCTTGACACGTAAACGACCGTCACCATCTGCGCTTCCTGTTGTGGACACAATTCTTTCCAACACATCCGGCTGTAGCAGAGCTTCCAACATAGCCAACCAGTCGAAATTTGGAATTTTCTCTTGCAACGTTTGCAACGACCACGTGTACTCAGCGTCGTCATCGTCAATGGCGTTCACAACAGCCCGGGCAAGATTTTGTTCAAATTCAATCATCAGATCAATTTCAGTTCGATTGATCACCAGCGGATGAGAATGATCAAGATTGAGCATTTGTTTGCGCAACAATTGAGCAACTCGTTCCACCAATTGAGCATAGGCTCTCATTATCCAGCCGTAGTGAGTGTCGTTCAAGTAGTACAAACCGGTGAACGAGCCTAAACCCAACGGCAACGAAGCGCCGGACAGTTCGAGCACGAACGAACGATCGTTGTCGTCGGCGTCCGGCCTGGCGTAGGCGAAAAATACTGTATCGACACCGTATTCAGCTTTGAGATGTCCAATTTTGAATTCCACACCTGCTCCTGAGCTTGAGTCGGTTGTAGTTTGGAGCAGAGGCCAAGAGCCGAGCACTGGATCGCCTTTGCCAGTCAACAGTCTACACAGCGGCTTGCCTTGGAGCAAATCCATCGCTTCGGTATCCACGCAGGCGGCGTAGGCGAACTTGAGCCGACGCAAGGCTTTTAGAGGCGAGCGTTCGTCGACCAAATCAAGCGCTCGTCTCATCTGTTCGAACAGTCGCTCGTCTAGCAAGTCTCGAACAGTACGTCCACTGTGCTGGGCGTGGCGACGTCTCCAACCACCGCAGGCGAATTCGTGAAAATCTGAACAAGCGTCGACAGAAGCTTCAATATTTTCGAGCACGTTGACGGCCGTCTGGCGCCATCCGCCGCTCTGCTTCACCGTTCGACAGCGTTCTTCGATTTGGTTCTCTGCTTCCAACTGATCTTGCATGTTTTGATCCTTGTTGTCGTCTCTTGTCCACTCGGGCGAGTTGACCAAAATGACCAAAGTGATGAACAAGGTGATGGCGATCAAATTGCTGAAGAAACCGATCAAGAAAAACCGTCGTTTGGTTCGTTGCTGTCTTCTCGTCTCTGCAGCCCAAGGGTTGTGCATGTCCATCGTATATATATGATCAATCTGGTACATTTTACCTTCAGCTGAAACAAAAACCAAAAAAAAAAAGAAATAACGTACAAAACTTGCCTGTATAAAATACTTGTTGTTGTATGGAACAACGACAACAACACCGCAAAAATAGCAACTGAGCAGTGTTGTGAAGTGACAAGTGAGAAATGAACGCTTGCGCATTATTATTCTCTTTTATCATTTCTTTGTTTGCTCATTGCAGCCAATAGTAGTTGGCGGATAACAATGACTGGCTGGCCTAGCACAGCGTTTGCAAGTTATAATAATAAGAATAATAATATAGTTCATAAATAGTGCAGCATGTTCAAATGTGCCATGTTTGTTGTTTGTTTTTCCATTTCCACTTCCACTTTTGACTGAATTATTCTCCAGTGAGCGTGTTGCGTTGACTTTTTGTGCAGCGAAGTTTAAAGAAAAATAAGGTTCAACAGTACAAAAGATTACGGTGATCATTACCATTTGACACATTTAGCAAACAAAATGATCCCCATCTAATACTCGTTATTTTATGCTACTGAGGGTATTTTATTCTATGTATAAGGTTTTTTTGGATTTTATAGATTTATTTAAATCAAACTGTTAGCTTTTTTTTCTTTTATTGTTTGTTTTTGTTGTTCGTGTGGAAACTTTTGCATGAGCTTGTTGTTCAGTTTCAATGGCGCAATTGATGCGTAAAATTGCTTTTGATTTATTTACCATATGGTGGTCAACGTCATTGCTGTGCAGTAGCTTGTTGTTTTCATCTTACCAAAAATAACGCAAACTATATGGCAATTTTAAATTCAGCATCACAATTTTTAAATCTCGACTTTACTACTGCTTTTCGTAGGAAATTTAAATTTGTTGGGCTTTCATTGCTTTTTTCTTCTTCTTCTTGTCTAATTTCAATACCCTCTCAGCATCAATCCTATCTGCAGCAGCAATTTGAAATATTCCGCTTTTCATTTACATTTCAGCAATTATTTACCTTCAACATTTGCAAATGTCATCGTTTGAAAGGAAAATTCAATAATGCTTCATCCTGTTTTAACGCTTGCTATTCATACTGTTTTATTCAGCACTGGCTATTTTTTGTTCGTTTGTTAAGATCTCAAAATATATGCAATCGAAAATTTTCCTTTTTCATCACTTCAGCGCAAGCATACATTTTTTTTTCTTTGCTCAACAACACTTTTAAGAGTGAAAAGTGAACAGGAATAAGTTGAATAATCTTTCTAACATTTAATATTGAATACAGTAAGAAAATATGTGCAAGTATTTCATTTTCATGCAATACTTTTGTCCCATTTATGAACATCTTCCTATCCTTTGTGGAAAAAATTGCTGAACTCTATTTTGTTATATAAGAAGAATAGATTTTTTTTTTCAAAAAAAATAAAGTTAATTGCATTGAGAAATTACATTAGTTGAAAATAGTACCATTCATTCGTTTGAATTATTCAATTTCACTGATTAGTCATTTCTGCATTAAATTCGGTTGTTGAACACAAATTAATCATTAATGCATGAAGGAAAACATAAAGAAAAGGAAGTGAACATTTTCTTACCCTTTGTCAATAGCCAGTAAGTCATCTTTGACAAGCAGTGGTTGTTGTACTAATAAAATAACCTTCAGCTGTTGTTCCAGTTGACGGTGGTAGTGGTGATTGTAAATGTTTTTTCACTTTTCAGTTGAAAAATATGAAACATATTTATTTATTTATTGACAATGGTGCGTTATTTTCAAATTAATCAACTTGAAATGTTCAACTTTGAACATTTTGCTTAGCTAAGTAGCTTATGATAATATATATATATATATATATACAAAATGGGAAATAAGAGCAAAATTCTTTCGGCTTATTCTGTGCAACTCGAACAACGCGATTTGATCATTTCTCTGATAAATTGTCAAACTAGTCTTCCTTTAGGCTATTATAAAGCGAGGTAATTATTTTTAAACGTTCTTCAATTTTATGAAATGATTTATTGCAGATGCGCACACGTGGTTAATAATTTTTTTAGCGTTGAAATTCGTTTTTCTTTTCATAATTATTATTATCACTGATGTTTCAAAAGAGCTATTGAATTGATTGCTTCATAGTGTTATCATTTTTTACACACTTTCAGCAACGTACTTATCAAATATACTGTCGATGTTGTTGTTTTTTCTTTTGATGATTTTTCACATTTTACAGTTTATGCAATTTATTAAATGAATAATAGCCTCCATTCAATTAGATGGAAAACAATAATCGTCGTGTTTTGCAGTTTCAGATCCATGCAGTTTGCAATTGAGCAAAGGTATAGCTGTTGGAACAGCTTCAACGCCTCGATGGTATTTCGATCAGCATGACCGAATTTGTAAACGCTTTTTGTATACTGGCAGAGGTGGCAATGCGAACAATTTCCTCACAAGAACTGAATGTCAGCAAAAGTGTCCAGGTGAAATTGATGATCGATTTTATTTCATTTTTGAGATCAACAATTAAGCAACGGTTTTTGAATATTTAACTTTTCGTTGGCATTAGAATTTGCCAACCCATGCCCGTATGGTGAACCGTATCGAGATCCGACTTCGAATTCGATCTTCTTTTGCAGTCCAAAAGGTTCGGATCGTTGTCTGCCGAATTACTGGTGCCACGTTGGCGCCAACAAATACTCCACTGTATGTTGTCCTGGTGGTAAGTTACACCTCACTTTTCTCACACTTTTCTTTTTCTGTTCATATGTAAATGTGTTCATATCTATTTAAGAAACGAATCCATGCCAACTTCCACTGTCTGTTGGTGTCGGACCGGCCAATTTGGACCGATGGTATTTCAATTCGATCAGCGGACAATGCAGACCGTTCACTTATGCTGGTTTGGGTGGAAATCAGAACAATTTTCTATCTCGTGCTGATTGTCAACAGATTTGTCCTGGTAATTTATTGTATACTTTTCACTTTTAAAGAAAAAATTTAAATTAATTAGTTAATAACGTAAAACTATTCCATCTGCATCGTGTTGTGTTGTATTTTAAGAATTCATAAATCCATGTGCTGATGGCCAGCCATTGGCAGAGGTGAACGGTAAGTTGATCCAGTGTAGCGTTGAAAATCCTTATATTTGTCCAGTTGATCATTATTGTCATATTGGTGCAAAAGCTGAAACGTCAGTTTGTTGTCCAACAAGTGAGCAAATCAATTTCTTCTTTTTTAAGTTTTATTTGAAATTATGTTCGAATTCACTTTTGTTAATTATTATTTTTTCAAGATGGAAGTATTTGTGAGCTACCGTTAAACGTTGGTATTGGAAATTTAAATTTACAACGTTGGTATTATGATCCGACTGATGGGCGTTGCAAGCTTTTCACTTACACGGGCATTGGTGGCAGTGCGAATAATTTTGTCACTGAACAGCAATGTTTAAGCCGATGTCGTGGTTCGCATAGACGAACCGAAGTGAAAAAAGATTTGCTACCATTTTCTCGCGTTCAAAGGAAAAAAGTTGTTACCTTGTGCGGTCAGGGTGAACCGTATCGAAATGATGATGGCGATGTTGTTCATTGCGTTACTGAAGCTTCGTGTCCGTTGAATTTTTTCTGCTACAGTCCTGGTTCCAGTCAGTTAAACATCTGCTGTCCAATTTTGAAAAGTTTGTAACTATCTATCTACGTTTATATCTGTATATTTTGTGATATTTAATTTTTTTTCTTATTGCTTTTATTTTCAGATGAAAATCCATGCATGCAACCCTTGATTTCGGGTAGAGGTTCTGCAAAATTAGCTCGCTGGTATTACAATCCTACAAGTGGAACTTGTCAACCGTTTGTTTATTCTGGAGAAGGAGGTAGTGAAAATAATTTTGAAAGCTTAGCCAATTGTGAATCCAGTTGTCAATCAGTGCAGCATGCTGGTTTTTGTGCTTTTGGTTCTCGGGCTCATTTGGACGCTTACGGTGAACCGATGCGCTGTTCACGAGTTGGCGTTTTGACCAAGCTTACTTGTCCAGTGGGTCATTATTGTCGTGTAGGGGCGAATTCCGCCACAGGCTTTTGCTGTCCATTGTTAGCTGACCCATGTCAACTTCCAATATTGATTGGTGAAGGTTCGCTGAACGTTCAGCGATGGTATTACGACATTTCTGTTCGTCACTGCAAGCCATTCATTTACAAAGGTTATCAAGGCAACGAGAATAATTTCCTTACTTATGCTGAATGCGTGCGTACTTGCAAACATGCAAAGTGGAGTTGGAATTTAAATAATTCTAAATGGCCACTGGTTGAAGAAGTGTATCCATCGATAATGCTTCCATCAGTGGTCGATGGTTTTCCTTGTGCTCATGGTGAACCGTTGATAACTGCATCAGGTCAATTGAAAGAATGCAGCAACAACAACAACAACAACAACAACAACTACCACAACAACACTAGTAACAGCTTTAACGCATTAACTAAATTTCCTCTTTGTCCAAGCAACTATATCTGCACTGCTGTAGCGGAAACAAGTCTTTGCTGTCCAAAACCTGGTATTATTCTTTGTACATAAATTATTTATTCATACATTTGTATATGTGTGTGTGTGTGTTTTATTTTAGAAGCGTTTTGTTCACAACCAATTGATGAAGGAACATCATCTTGTGCTGATGCTGGTCGACAGCGCGGCATGCGTTTTGCATATGTGTCTACTTTACGGCGATGCGTATCATTTCAATTTTCTGGTTGTGGTGGCAATTTGAACAATTTTCGATCAGAACATCATTGCTTAACGCATTGCTTGCTTGCTTTTAACAACATACAACCCTCGATTTAATTTAAATTCTATTTTTTTTCGTTTTTGTTTCTTTTCACATTACGCACGTCAGTACTGAATTTGTTTATTCAGAGTTTGCTTTTACGGGACAATAAATGAAGCCCAATAAATCAGTTGAATTGGTTATTTATTATTATTATTATTGTGAGCATATCCATCTCACGTGAGCAAACATACTTGTGATGTCACAGTTCTTATTTGCAAATTCATAGATCTTTTATGCAAAATTATCGTTTAACTGATAATAATCCGTCTTGTTTATCATAAGGTATCTGTAAGATAAGAACGGTTGGATTGAATTCAACGTCCGGCAATGATTGTTGTTTCAAAAGGCCTATGCCAAAAATGAATGCAACTGGCTACCAACAACGAAAGTGCAATAGCAAAAATGAAAACAAAAAAACTGAGAATCTTCAAACAACAACAACAACAGTATTTTATTTCTCAGGTAAAAGCAATTTTTTTATTTATATAAGCTATCAATCTGTTTGGTAATTCCTTTACATACAGTTGCATGTCTTGTGGGTTTATTTGTTTGCTTTGTGTGTGTATTTTCAAAATTTATCAAGGTTTCTTGTGTTATTCTTCTTGTCCAATATATTTCTCACTGGATACAACAATAATTCCATTTTAATAATAATGCAATGTTGAGTGCAAAGAAAGCTCTTTATCAGTCATCATATATATTACAGTATATGCATCAGTACTCTGTTGTCAAGTTTATGTTTAAATTTTGAAAAAAAAAGTTTTGGCGAAATACTTTTTTTCAAATTGAACTTGCAAATCAATATCAAGTAGTTTTAGTGTAAGAGAGAGTATAATAACAAATAGCAACACATTTACAGTACTGAACAGTGCATCGATTGAGTTAATTAATTTACTTTGATAAGGCTCTCTTCGGCTGGCTGAGATTAAAAAAAAATATTTTGAGACCTACAGAAATTTATTCATCACAACCAACATTAAGGTTCGATTTATTTTCAAAGGGCTTTTTTCTCTTTCTTTGCTTCGAAGTCAGCTAGATTTTCCCCGATAAATTTACTCGCAATAATTACAACTTTTTAACGAAAACAAAGTGCTGCATGCATATGAAATTCAAATTTATTTACAAGTTTCCAAAACACAATATATAAACGAGATATAGGATGATAATATATGCAACACATCGTAGTTTCCGAGAAACAGCTCCTTCTAAAAACATATTCTTCTCCCAGTCGACATGCACAACAAGTGTGTCTGTGTTTATCCGTCGGCATTCATGCATTTTATCGATGTAGTTGTTGTCGAAAATGCTGCTTTTTTTTTCTTTTGTCTATCTCTTTTCCTGCATATTTTACCGAGCAGTATTCTACAGTACCGACGACTGTGGACGGCCGGAATAGGATGAGCCAGAGTTGAAAAAAAAAATTTTTTTTTTAAATAAAAATTATTCCAAAATAATATACAAAAGGACTGAAATTATAAAGGAAAAAAAACAGTGAGTGAACAGATAGATCTGTGTTCTTCTGTTTGGTGTGTAAATGTCGTCGTATTCGTGGCACGCCCAAAGAGATTGGCAACTAAGGAAAGCAGTTCTTCGAAAAGGAAGAATACAGTGAAAAAAAAGTGTTACAACGAGCTGCTGCTGCTGCCTGGCCAATCGTGCTGCAATCGTTCAACGATTCTTTGCCCCGCCCCTGCCCTTCCCTTCTACACCGATATTCCAACGAATGAGAAGAAATCCATCAGTGAGAAGGGGTTCAACACTTTCAGGGTTTTTTCTTTTTCGAAATTGGCGACGAATCCACCTTGAGCATGTTCAACTCTGGAATTGGATTCGAACATTCAGCTGTCTCCGCTTGCGACTGTGGCCCATTTCCTTTTTCCAAACGTGCAGCAGCATTGACATTAGCACCCGTCGCCGAACTGGCGCCGTCGGAAACTGACGGCCGCTTACCATCGACATGCCTCTGTCTGGAGCACAGAGCTTCAAGCTGTTTCCACAGTTCGTCTCGTTCCTTTTCCTTCTTTTTCTCCCTTAAACCATATACATCAATCAGTGAGTGAGAATTTCATTTCAAAAACGATAGCTTATCGTCATCATTATTATTCTATTTTGCTTTTCAATTTACTTTTGCCTTTCCGCTTTAAAACTGGAAGTAAGCTCTTCAAACAAAGCGGGATTCATTTCCACAAACGACTTCAGCACGCGATACACCAAACTAACCGTGGCAGAGTTCCAGTGCTCTTTGGCGATCAAATAAAGTGGCTGATACATGATTGGCATGATCACTTCGCTGTTGTCTTCGATTAATGAAAGTATGTATTCATTATTCCACAAATACAACGCTCGATCGGCTACCTATACATAAAGTAGAACTTCATCTACTATATGGTATGTATATGTTATGTATATTATTAAATGCCTCACAGATTATATATATATTGTCAAATTAACTTTTCAAATAATACCTGAAAATGCGAACTCGAAACACATTTGGCAAATTGACGAAACAATGGCTGCATGATAATTTTAAATTGATCTGGCTCAATGATGTCCAAAATTTCTTCAATTTCGTTTAAAAACATCACCTGAACAAAAAATAAGCAAAACACGTATCAAACATGCTTGAATTCAACAAGAAGTATCATTCATTTCGATAATTTAGAGTAAGTAAGTACTTCTTTTTGACTACATGTTTTCGGCCAATATTTTATCAGCGCGGTTATCACTTTTTCTGTCAACGATGGATCCTTTTCAATAAACTGCACAATGCAGTAAGCCAACTAATTGAACAATAAAATTAATTATTCACTGAAATCAAGATTGACCACTAAGTAGTTGGAAATGTTCATTACCTGAGCATGATATAAATTAAAGCATTTCGGTTTGTGCAATGGCAACAGCACTTTTTCCAAGAAAACCTTGTGTTCAGCTTTGAGCGGTAATGCAAAACCATTGATAATGCTATCATTAGAATTTAAGTAAGCTTTGTCAAAGCATATATTAAATTTCGATATTCTTACCTTCCTAAAATCTCTAACAATTCTCCAACACCATTGAACTGTTCAGTTTCGTAGATAAATCTAAATTCTCATATTGAGTAGCTAAATATTAAAAAATATATATATATAGAAATAGCTTCTAACCTCAAAAAGATGTGATTGATCTGCCGGCGAATAAAAGCTCTCAAACCTAGAATTTTACCATATATTCGATGCAAAACTGTTTTCAAACTATCCCGTTCCCGAGGATCTTCCGAGTCAAACAGATCAAGGAGCTAAAAAAAACACAACAGATGTATATCTTTTGTTTGTTCATTTTCTTTTTACTTAATTTAATTTTGTATATATTCTATACCTTGAGTACAAACCGCTGATCAATGTAACGTTTGCCAACAGCAGGCTGAAAATCTGGCGATTCGAGAAAACGCAAAAAGAATTCATAAATTAGCTAAAAATAAGTTTCCACTGAAAATAACAATTGATTTCTACTCATGATGATGTACCTGCAAATGAGGCCACGCTGCTTCTAGCAATGGTTCGTCTTCTTCGGGATCAAAGTCAGGGTTATCTTTCGGAGGCAAAGTTCGAAAAATATTTGAAGCAACCTGCAAAGCAAAACAATATTTCATAATTCTAATTGAAAAAGTTTCAACTTTCTCAGCCTAACAGTTAGTTAAATATTGCTCATCAATAGAAATAACATGTTAATCAAAAATGAAGAGGGCTTCAATTTTAAAAGCAAGGAATATGAAAAGTGTGTAATTTAACCTCTCGTTTAAAATATCAATGCAAATTACAGTAACTCATTTGAAGCGTGTTCTTGGTTGTATTATGCCTACTTGTACGATGCAATATTATAAATTAATTAATTTGAAAAATCCTCGGTCGGGTTAAATTACAAATGAAGATGATGTGTGTTCAATCCATATTTCATTTGTTCACAAATTAGGTCAAAATTGCAGCAACAACAACTTTTCACTTCCAATTAATTATACGCATTTCAAGTGTTGTTCAATACAACCGCTGTTTAGAGGTGTTGAGAAATTATAATTTAAATTTATTGTCAGTATTTTCACTTATTTCAACTACTGCGATTGAAGTACATACTGTAAAAACCTCTCCAACAGGCAAAACGTTAACTGGTGAAACGAGAATCACATTACTTATTGCTTCTCTTCTATCATTATTTATCTTCTTTTTCGGAAAGAGGGAGGAGGTAGAAGGAAAGATCAAAGAAAATTATATTCGTCAAGCAGTCGAAACACGCGCGGTTGTGAGTGCCTGGTGCGCTTTTCCACTTGGAATCGATAAGGTTTCCGTCTTGTGGTACACGTCATCATGACGCGGCCCTTAGACACACGGTCGAAACATCGAACTTGGTTATGGCCAGGCAGTTCAACAGGCGTCTTGCATCAGTAGTGGGATTAAGAGGGGGAAAATAATAATAAGAACAATGAAAGAAGCAAATGAAAAAAAAAATAGAAGGCGACGAGAAGCAAAACACGACAAGCATACGCTTGGAAAATGTTAAATGAAGATCGATTTCACACAAGCACTCGCTTTCTTTTCGCAAAAAGAAAAACATCAGCAAAACAAAGAAAATGTTATTAGCGTTGCGAAAGAGGGAAGAAATTAATTTGTTTCATCAAATTATCAAAAGTGAAAAACACACACACACATAGATATATATATATATATATATACATATATGAAATCGCACGTACCATGGTCACCACTTCTGGATAAAGTGGTTCTGTAAGAATGCCTTTGCTACAACCGATAAAGTCGATCATCTCGGTCAACGTGATCCTCTTCACCTCTTTGCTCTTCAAACTGCTAACCGGATCCACGAAGTCAAAAATAACTTGACACTGACGAATTTTACTAATAAACAAATCAATCAGAGTATCCGGAGAGGCGTCTGAAAAGAAAAAAAAATAATACCTATATAACATTTTAAAGAAGAAAATTTAGCCAAACCCTAATGAAAAACAAAAATAAACAGTATAATGACAGAGGGTAAATACAATACCTTTCAGCAGTGGAAGTTGTTCCAATTCATTTTCCCCGTTCAACTTATACCGCGAAGAGCCTTGCAACTTTTTCTGCTTTCGTTTCAAGCTACCGCGCCGGACAAAAGGGTCCACTTTGTCCGACGTGGGTGACGAGGGAGCCGAAAGTTTGTTATTGGTAGTGCTGGCATTCGATGAAGATGCATTCGACGAAGGAGTGGTCATGGGCGAATGAAGATTTCTGCGCTTTTCTCGACCTCAACGTTCCAACAAATCGACTGTCAAACTGCAACATATAATCTCATCTCATTTGGAAAAATCACAGTACGAAAAATTGAACAGAAGTACAACTCATAATTAAATACAAAAGATATTTCTCTTTTGCGATAACACTACCCACAGAGAAGGAACTCTGAATTGGAAATCCTGAGATTGGAACTACAGCAAAAAAAGAAAAGCAAGATGAAACAATAATCGATCAGCTGTAGAATAAAGTTCAATAGCTATTCAACTGTTTCATCACATGAAAAATACAAACAAATATCTTTTATACTTCAAAACATCAAAGAATTTCCTTAAAAACTGAGCAGTAGGTTATTCCATACTGTAAAAATGTGAAGGTATTAATAATTGTGAAAGACAAATGTTTCATTTTATTAAAAATTAAATATTTTTTTACAATACTGCAAAACATCCTACGCATATTTTAAATTTACACAAATGATAATGCTAACGTATATTTTATATTTTTTGCCGTCATACTGTACCACACTTGAATTGTTACTATAATAATTAATTTATTTTTCATTACTTTCTGACAAAAATGATGCTACTGTATTAAAATAATATATAATAGTTTTATTTTGTCAGTTTTTCAGTATTTTTTATATTCTAGGAATAGTATAATTAAGTTGCAATTTGAATAAGGTTTCTACAGTAGCATCAGCTGTGCTGTTGTAGACGTTTGGTCATTTATCAATAGTGTTTTCTTTTTCTTTTTTTAATTATTAATTAATAACCGTTACTTTTCAGAATAATATCACATACCTTGTGTGGTGGTTTGCAAACTGTGATGTTTGAAATATCTTATCACTTAATAATTTGCAGATAAATTTTTGAATTTGTTATTTGAAAGAGCGTACAGTGAAATTCAACTTGAAATTTAACAGAATAATTGAGTACCAGTACGTGATGCAATAATGCAACTACTGGAATTAACGGCACTTTTTTGTTGTTTGGAACAAATTAGCAAAAACCCTACAAATAGACAAATAAAATTTTTTATTTGAATTCATGCAAATTTCAATGATCTGCAGCATAATTTTTGAGTAAATTAAATTAAATCAAATTAACCTTCTACAAGTGGATAAAAAAATACATGAAATAAGTTTGAAATTAACCTTATTGTAATTTTATGAATTAATTTTAAAATTTTTATATGACTTTTTTATTGAAATTTTACAATGATTTTCAATGCCATGTAATGCTACTTGATTTTCAGGCTACATCATTCTGTATCGTCCTTCGCAAATACAGTATTCGAAAACTGTTTCGTTTCATGCTGTTTATTTTAAAGTGAGCTTCATTTAAAGTGTATCCGTTAGATTTATGTATTAACGCCGAAGTTATCCAAATTTACTAGTCCGCATGTTGTTGATTGATTTCTTTTTGCTTGTTTAGCCATTGTTGATACGTCAAGCTGCTGTGTGGGAATGTCTGAAGCATTGGTTGACGACAAATGCAATGACAAGGTTTGTAGTTTTTTACCAGTGTATTTTTTTAATTACATGCACACTTGTTCACTTGATCATTAGCGTTAAAAGTCTTGTTTTTTGTTTTTAAATTTGGCTAAAACCCATACTTGTAGGATCCTAGTCACCGTGTGAAGCTGTACGTTTTGAATGAAAAGCGAGTTTGGGATGACAAAGGCACGGGCCATGTAACTTGTGTCTTCAATGAACGCCTTCAATCTCATACTTTAACTGTTCGTTCAGAGCAAGACGGTACTTGGAAAAAATTTTTTTTACTAATATGTTAAAGTTAGCATGAAAAGTTGTAGTACATTCGATAGTTTTAATTTCTAATTCAATTTTGTTTATCTTTGTATTGCTGATAATTTTGAAATACGTTTTTTCATATCTCATATTAATTGTTTGAAATCGTTTTAATTTGAATTTCCTTTTTTTTTAATTTGTGAACATTTTATTGAATTCTTTATTGATAATGAGGCAAAAATGTATTACATTGTCTATGAAAGATGTTCAGTAACATTAACAATATTTTGTTCTCAGTTTTTCCAACCAATTACCGCTACCATAAATTTTCATGGCATATATTATGAAGTTGTTTTTTTTTAAATTACCTGAGTCTGTGAGATTTTTTTTACTTTCGAATTATCAGATTTACATTTTTAGCAGTATAAGCTTTCTGTTGTAAAGAAGACTTTTGTAGTTTAAAAATTTCTTTGTACGTTTGTCTACTTATTGATAAAGATTAAAAGTTCTTTCCATTGAAAATAATATAAAATGTTACAACTGTATCGTTAGTAATTTAAAAATTTGAACTTTTTAAATGTATCAGGGTCCATTTTACTTGAAAGCAAAATCCTGAATGAGACTGCCTACCAGAAGCAACAAGTAATGTGAAAGTGTTTAAATTGCATATTTTTATTATTGTTATTTACTGTATTACACTTCAGGAAACACTTATTGTTTGGACCGAAGCGGACAACAGCGATTTTGCTTTAAGCTTTCAGGAAAAGCAAGGATGCGATGAAGTCTGGAGAGGAATTTGCGGGGTAATGGCGAAGAATAATTTTCAGTTTAAAATGTAAAACTAATTTAGGCGCAAGGTCGTGATCCAGCGCAAGAAAGTAGTGACGACACCACACAGGATTCTGGATCTGATGAAGACAGTGTAGAAAATGGTGCTTTGAATACTGTAAATTCGCCAACTTTACAGTTACCACCTTGTGATTTGGTTCATTTGAAAGAGATTAATGATGTTATTGCTGCATCTTTTTCTACAGTGAGCCGCCGGGATGCATTAGCATTCGCGATTGACGGTCAACAGTATGTATATGCAATTTTACTGTTAGTTTGTTGAATGCTTTAGTGTTGTTTTGTAGATACATACCAAAGTTAATCAAATTATTCCACATGGTTGAAGATTTGGAAGATTTAGAATCGTTGCATTTGTTGTATCGTATTTTCAAGAACATTTTTTTTCTGAACAAACCACCATTGTTTGAGACGCTTCTATCTGAACAGTGTCTGTTCGATGTCATTGGCATTCTGGAATACGATCCGACAATGCAGACAAGACGAAAGCATCGAGAATTTCTCTGGGAACAAGCAAAATTCAAGGAAGTGGTGCCGATTAACAGTGTTCCTCTACTTTCGAAAATTCATCAAGTTTATCGTGTTCAGTACATATATGATTTTATTTTTCCGGCCCCGTCAATATTTGAAGAAAATGTTTTATCCACACTTTCATCTTTCATATTTTTTACTCGAGTGGAAATTATCAACATGCTTCAGGTAATGAATTTTTGATTTTTTGTTTAAAATATTTTTAAAACTTTTTTGAAACTATCAATTATGCGATCATTTCAGGAAGACAAGACTTTTCTTGCAACGTTGTTCGCTTTGATTAAGAAAAAGGAAGCTACGGTAGAAGAGTTTCAAAATGTGATAGGCTTGCTGAAAGAATTTTGTTCCTATTCGCCACTGTTGCAAGCGGTTCATCGGGAATCATTTTTCAGAGTATGCTATGGGTTTTTTCATTTTATGCAATACTGCAGTAATACTTTTTTTTCACGCCTTTTCTGCCGAGTGTTAGTTGAGTACAGTACATCTTGTGGTATCCATTCTTTTTTAGTTGTAAAAATTTGCACATGTAAAATTGAGCATGAACTGTGATCCAAACGTGCAGATGTTATCATTTCATTTTAATTTTTGTAATTTAAAAAAATTCATTCATAAAGGATACCTACTTTAATGCTTCCTTTCTTACTTCTTATATGTGACAGTATATTTTATTGATTATTTGGTTTATTTTTCAACTTATTGTAATTTTAAGAGCGTACCTTAGCTTTTAGAGGTACAGGTATTTTTTGGTAACTATTGTGTCATTAAATTTTTCAGTTGAGAATATTATCACATTTTTTACTTGGCACTGCACAAATGGATATTATTATTTTAGACTCTCATGAATAATGGAATTTTGGATGCGTTGGAATTTTTCTTTCAGTGCGACGATTCTGTAGTTCGTTCCATGGCAGTGGATATTTTGAACTTGATTGTTGATTTCGATGCTCCTGCTGTACGCAATTATTGCGTAATAGAATTTACTGAAAATAAAGTATGATGCTTTTTTTTTGTGGGCATAATATTTTTGTTTCTGATTGCCTCATCTGGAATTGTCAGAAAAGAAGAAAAATAATTTGCTATTTTGCATTGCATTCCGTTTGTGAATTTGTTTTTTTTTGGCTTTAGGAAAAGCTATTTCTTAATTTGGTGATCGATCTGATGAACCGCGATCCAGATCCAGATTTGGTAACTACAATGCATGCGTATGTTGTTCTTAAAAATTTAATCGACCCTGAAACAATGCCTACCGCTACTGCGCAGCAAGTACTTGTTTATTTTCAGTTTAATTTTCCATCAATTTGCTATTAATTTTTAATTTTGCAAATCTTTAGCGCAACGACAAGCACGATTTTTTGAACTTTTTTTACAAATCCTGCGTGCCGCAGATTTTTGCTCGTTTTTTCCCCTCCATTAATGGTAACAAATTGATCAAAGGTACAATTTTGTACATTTACTACATATATTTGTATATTTGTTTGATTGTTTATGGTGCAATGTTTGGTTTAGATAGTTACCGCAATGCTAATTTGATGAACGTATATTTGGAGCTATTGACGTTTGGTATTGAACACCACAGCTACCACGTTAGAACTTTTGTGCTGGGCAGAGATTCACTTGCGAAAATTCTGGTCTTTTTGCAATCACGTCATATGTTCTTGAAGCTCAGTAGGATGAATTGAATATTTAATTTGTCTTTCTTTTTTGTTGTTTAAATTTTAAATCAGTTTTCAATTTATATCTCAGGTGCTTTGCGATTTTTTCGAAAAGTTGTACAACACAGGGATGATTTCTACAACAGACACATCATTCGCCATCGTTTGTTTGATCCTGTTGTGAAATGCTTTATTGCAAACGGATCAAAGTACAATGTTTTAAATTCTGCTCTGATAGAATTGTTCGAATTTATTCGTACGGTAATATTGATTAATACAAAATTAGAAACAAATAGCAGTTGATGTTTTAAAGGGAAATTGAATTGAATTGAATTTCAGGAAAATGTGCGTATCTTATGCTTGCACTTTGTGGAAAATTATATGGAACATTTCGAAGACGTGACATACGTGAACACGTTCCAAGGTTTGAAACGACGTTACGAACAGCAAGATTCTTTGTCAATGAAAAGTAGTAGTCATTCATCGTAAGTTACTGAAATTGTAATGTCTGTTGTTATGGTGCTTTTTTTTAAAAAAAATAAAATTTTTAATTAATTAATCAATTAATTTTTTTTCAGAAGTGGATCATTGACAGACAGTGCTTCTTGGAGACGTATTCGCAATTCACGAGAATTGGACGAAGAAGAGCAATGGTTGAACGACGATGATGAGGTAGGCGTGGTGGTATTTTGTGATTTGTGAAAATGGCAATTTTATTTATTGTTCATAAATTTCAACAATCTTCTGCTTGATGAATGGATAGGATGAATGGAATAACAACGGTGGAACGCTCAATGCGGAACAGCCTCGCAGTTCTGTGATTTCATATCCCATTAGTTCCAAGTCTTCCGAAGGCTTTACGGTGACCGAGTCGTCCAGCCCAAATGCTGCTAGCAGCACTGGTTACTCGGTTGACAACGGTTCTGAAGTGAATTTGCCACCGCTTCGACCCAGTGGTATTTTGCAAATATGCAATGTTTATTTATTTATTTATTTATTTATTTTGTTTTGCTTTAACACTGTTTACTAAGTTTGTGTATCTTGTGTGTATGTAGTTTTTTCTTTTCTTTAAAATGTTTTCCAGATGATGACGACGATGACGACGGTATCTTTTTCGGCCCAGTGAAACCAAAGCCAAAAGCCCACAAAATTGTCATTCACTCATCTTCTTTGGCAGCACGTTTGAATGCTGGTGAAAATGTTCACAAAGAAACTGTCGCAGCGGTTAGAGTAAAAAAAAAACAATTTTTTTTTCTTTCTTTCTATTATTTCCAACTCAACAGTTGTCACAGTGACTGACGTACGGCAGTAGTAGCTGTGATTTTTGTTTGTACAAAGCAAGCTTAGGTGAAATTTCAAGCATTTGATTGTGTTTTCTTTGAACCAAATTTTTAAAATTTTCTCTGCACAATTGTTGAAGGATTTTTGTAAAATTTATAATTTCTTTCCTAGGCTCTGGTGGATTATAATGATTCTGATTCTGATGAGGAGATGGATCATCATCATCATCATCATCATCCTGACCGTGACCAATTGAAGGGTATTGATTCCGACAATGCGGCGACGACTGAGGAGGCAAAATGTGATGATGATTCGGTGGAATCTTCCAGTAAAAGTGAGCAAGATGTCACTGAAGATTTAGATTCAACACCGACCAAAAAGGCTCGCTTCCAGTGAACTACGAACTCTACCATTGAAGTAAATGATATATCTATTCGACCTCATTTCACCTTTCTGAGGTTTTGTTACCTCATTTTTTTTTAAAAAAAAAGGTATTTTTGTTTTTGTTTATTTTCACCGTGATCAGTGGAGCTTGTTGGCCAGTTGTATGGAAATGTGCCACTGTTTTTGCCGACTAGATCAGTTCCACACAAGTCGTTTTCTTTTTTAATATGTAAAAATTTACAATGAACATTACATGCAAATGATGATCGTCGCCGAATTTGGCGCTGTACTATTATTATTATTATTATTATTATTATCATTATCATTATTGTTCGTTCTCTTATTCACAGGATGCATTTTATGGTGAAGAAAATGCATACGTACTATAAAAATAAACGCGACTTGGTTAAGCACCGACAAATTTGAGAATTCAGTAAATTTTTTTCTCATCTATGAAAATTTACCTTACTTGCTCGCTGTGTGTGTGTGTGTATGGGTGTGAATGTATTAATAATAATAACAAGAGTAATGGAATTTAACAGCATTTTGGTAGCTAAATTTGCATTAGTTGCTTTGAAAAACAGGGAAATTCTTTGATGGAATGAATCCAATTGGAAGTCTGGAATAAAGCAGTAATAATTGAATATCGTGACGAGAAGTTGAAAATTGAAATATCGAATCAAATCTACTGCTCTCTTACGTTGTTGTTGATGCCAATGATGGTCGCTTTTGAGTTGATTTTTCAAATAGCTGTGGCTTGACGTGGATGTATTCGACGACAGCAACCAGCGGCGATTGGGGACCTTTCAGTTCAGCGTTGTTGCTGTGAAACAGAACTTTCACGCTGAACAAGTGAAGCAAGCCGAACGTCAGTAGAACAATGCTAAGAAAGAACACTGGCCAGAAGTCAGAATTCTGAAACAGTTATTTTTGCTTTGTTTTTTTTTCTGCGAAAATTGAACATGCAACAAACAAATTAACAAATATCCAAAAACTTAGAGATACTTGTTTCCAGTGATCCAAGCTGAGCGCCACACTGCCCACACACAGCAACAGCAAACCACTGATTGTGAAAACCACTGACCAAAGTGTTGATCTTTGAAATGGATTAATTAAGATGATTTTCAAAAGATGGCTATTGAAAATGATGAACAACCAATTACCGTTGTTTCAACGAGCGCAGAAACATCGCATGAGGGGCAGCAATTAACCCTAGAGGAGAGAAAACGACACAGAGAACAGGAAACTTGTGCGAAAAGTTCGTTCAATTTGAAGCAACGAATGGAAGTAGAAGAAAATATTTATCTGCGTTACGTCAGTCAATTGGGTAATTTTTCTTAATTGTTGCTTAGGTAAACAGTTTCAATTTTTATCGACAGAAACTGATAATGTGATCAACTTACGGCATGCTTGCAAACTGAGTGCCAAGTTGGCGTTTTGCTGCACAAACACGAAACAATTGCGTGACGTGCCCCCTCTCCTCTTCCCCCTCCCCTCCCCTATTTTTGCTGTGCTGTTGTGCTCAATCAAACGATAATTGCGGGTTTGTAAAGAAACAACTTTTCTTCTTGTTTCCATTCATCCAAACAGACTTTTTCGTTCAAGTAAATTTTTTAATAATCAACAATATTGCACAATATCGTTCATTGAAGACAAATTTCACTTTTTCAGAAATTAGAATTTCAAAAATAAATACCCTTTCAACGAAGTTTAAATATTATTGTAGATTCATTTCTTTCTTCATCATTCAATCGAAACAAAAGAAGCTGTTCATAGCTTTTTATATAAAGCAACAAGCAATGGTAAGTTTTTTTTCATCACAACGGTAATCACCTCTTACAAAGAATAACAAAATATTGATAAAGATGATAAGCGTGCATGTATTGTTTGTCAAATCTGTGAACTATACTTTATCAGTTGTCACGAAGATTCATTTTCAGTCACCCGTATGCAATGCTTTCTCTTTTTTATCTCTGTATTTGGCAATTTGTGATCTGTGGATCTTTTGCTTTATATTATTCAAAACTCTTAACTTACACAACATTTCTGCACGTACAGTACAGCTGTTGAAAACGAAAGTGTGAGAGATAAAATAGTCAGTCTTCTCAGTTACTTTGAATTTAAACATTTTCTTTTTGCACGTTGCATGAAAGCGTATTTGTCGTGATATTGCAGAAAACGCTGAATCTCGATGCGATTTTAGTGAGAACAACTGAGACCGAAATAAAACATAAGGCATATATATATATGCATTTCATTAACTTTTACAGGGAAATTTTCTACTAATGACTCCAAGTTAAAGGTGCTGATTCTAATTGCATTTGTACCTGAGTTTTGTTTCTGTACTACAGGAATCTTAAAATTTTAAATTTTTTGTTTACGCAATTTCATTGATTGCATGCGATACAGAAATAAGAATGATTAAAAATGAAGTGATTGGATTAAAGATTTCATGCAATATTGCATTATTTCTCTCTATAAATGACATCTTTTCTTACAAGCAATTTTGTCAAATATCTCATTAAATTAATCATCGATTGTGTATAATTGATGATTTGTGTACGTAATATTCGTACAATACTGTTTCCAAATATGAAGAAAGAATTCAATAATACATTGCACTTCCCTAGAGGCACGCTTTTCGTTATGCTGAGCTTATGAGTTAATATCTGTAAAGATTACAATAAGAACCAATTTAGAGCGCATTAATTTGTCATAAATTGTTAATTTCTTTTATTATAACCATTTTGAATTGGTTATTATCACAAATTACAGCATTTGAAGTTCATTTGAGAAGCGTCATTTCATTACAGTGAACTAATCGAAAACAAAAGCAAATATCCACAATCTTGGCATTATTTAGAAGCAAATTTGATGATAAAGATCATGAATAGCATAGTATTACATGAAATTCCTTTTTTTTGAAAAGTCGAACGTATCGAAGGCATACGTTACGATACTCAGGTATTAATGAATGTTACCAGTGCACATTTGAAACCGTGGTAAGACGACTTTTATCATTTTATTCGAAACTTACGGCAAATGAAGGAAACTTGAGTTGCCCAGAACAACGAAATATTCCACAAGGCTTCAGAATTTCAACGAATGCTTCATTATAATGTCGAGAATGTTTCCATTACTAAACGCAAGCATCCTGGTTCCCTTTCAAGAGAGCTTCACATGGGCTGCTTTTCTGTGCATTAAGATAAGCATTGTGACAGCTTTATAGGCCATTTAATCCACAAATACGGCGCAGTTTACAATGAAACTTTTGCAGATCATTCCAATCTATGGTTACTACGATTCTTGTTCTTTAAGTTGTTCTTGCATGCCGAGTAATAAAATTGATAGAGCACACATTGGAAAACAAATCGCTACAAAATAAAGAATTAAATAATCCGAGTTAAAAGATGAAATTTTTATAAAAACATACATGGTAAAAATGACATTTAATACACAGATGTAATAACCGAAAATGAAATGACCAATTAAAAGAAGATCTTCAGAAAGTGCTAATCCCTTAAAACTGATTTCTAGCGCTTCATTATGCAAATAACGATCGCCATAACGGTGCTTTATCATCAGTAATGGGGCATTTGTTTGTTTGCTTTACGTGGCAAGTGGTAGCGTCGTAAAATGTTCTCTGAATTTACTATGACGTTAAATAGTGGTGATAGACCGTTTGCAATGGCTGAAAAGTAATTCGTTTTTGTAAGTGTGTTTTAATTATCTTCGAAATTTTTGTATACTTATTTTGTAAATGTTGCCTTTTAATTAAAAAGCAGTTAATTATTATATTTCAAAATTCAGTTTTCAATTTGGTGTAACTTTTACTAAGTGATGAAGTGAGGAAATTTTTGATTTAATATCATTTTTGCAGGTATAGAGAATGGAGAAGAGAAAAAAATAAAAATGCAGATGACACCATAGAAAAATCCATAGATGGCACGAAGCAGATCAAAAGAAAACAAGAGGCATGTATGATTTCTTGGGTGTACTGATTCTATAAGACTGGGCTAGGGATGCTTCGAAAGGGTGCTTCGAATTAAGTACTTGAGTTTCTAATATGTAAGATCTAAGATATTTCACTGTAAAATTATATATTTTTGGTTTTCATATAATGAGACCAGGTAAGAATTCAACTTCAAAAAAAGAATTTATATCCTACGTAAACTACTTTCAACTTTATGCATTTAAATTCTTTTTTTAAATCACTTGAAATTATTTTATTCTAATGCGTGGCATTCGCTAGAGTAGCGCTTCGCTGTGCATGAATTTTTAATGTTCCTAATTTCATGGCGTTACGGTAGAATAATTCACACAAAAATCGGTTTCTAGCGCTAAATTATGCAAATAAGGGTCGTTTGAAAATTGCCTTATCATCAGTAACGGTGCATTTGTTTGCTTGACCTACGTGGCAAGCGGTAGCGTCGTGAAACGTTCTCTGAGTTAATTTAAAGCGTTCAGTAACTACGGAAGTCCATTTTCAATTGTTGAAAGTATTCCATTTTTTTTGTTGTGTTACTTTTTTTAGGAAAATTTCTATATAATCATTTTGTTCACGTTATCTTTAATTGAAAAGACAGTTACTTCTTCTATTTCAAAATTCTTTGTTCGATTTGTCAATTTTGCCATGTGATAAAGCGAGAAAATTTTTGATTTAACATTTAACATTCTTACAGATATGGACAATGAAGAAAAGATAAAGTGAAAACGCGGACGACACGAAGCAGATCGAGGACGACATGAAGCAGATCGAGGACGACACGAAGCAGATCGAGGACGACACGAAGCAGAACTATGGAATGAAGACATGAGGTATATGCGGTTCCCCATGGATCCCAATTCTGTAAGTCTGGGATAGGGATACTTCAAAAGGGTGAAGTTATCCCATAGTTTAAATAAGATAACGACAAACCTACATGGCTGAGTTTTGAAATAATGCAGTACTTGGNCGTTACTGATGATAAGGCAATTTTCAAACGACCCTTATTTGCATAATGTAGCGCTAGAAACTGATTTTTGTGTGAATTATTCTACCGTAACACCATGAAATTAGGAACATTGAAAATTCATGCACAGCGAACCGCTAATCTAGCGAATGCAACGCATTAGAATAGAATAATTTCAAATAATTTAAAAAAAGAATTTAGATGCATAAAATTGAAAGTAATTTACGTGGGATATAAATTGTTTTTTTAAAGATGAATTCTTACGTGGTCTCTTTATGTGAAAACCAAAAATATATAATTTTACAGAGAAATATCTTACATCTTACATATTCGAAAACCAAGCACTTAGTTAAAGTTAGAAATTCGAAGCACCCTATGGAAGCATCCCTAGCCCAGCCTTACAGAATCAAGAATCGTCTCAGCGTAAGAAATCGTACATGCCGCTTGGTTTCTTTTGATCTGCTTCGTGACGTATAATCTGCATTTTTATTTTGTCTTTTCTCCATTCTCTATACCTGGAAAAATGATATTATATCAAAAATGTTCTCACTGAATCACTTTGTAAAAGTTACACCATATTGAAAACTGAATTTCAAATTAACTGCTTTTTAATTAAAAAGTAACATTTACAAAATAAGTATACGAAAATTTCGAAGATAATTAAAACACACTTACTAAAATGAATTACTTTTCAGCAATTGTAAACGGTCTATCACCACTATTTAACGTCATAGTAAATTCAGAGAACATTTTACGACCCTAGCACTTGTCACGTAAAGCAAACAAACAAATGCCCCATTACTGATGATAAGGCACCGTTATGGCGATCGTTATTTGCATAATGGAGCGCTAGAAATCGGTTTTAGGGGATTAGAACTTTCTGAAGATCTTCTTTTGATTGGTCATTTCATTTTCGGTTATTACATCTGTGTATCAAATGTCATTTTTGCCATGTATGTTTTTATAAAAATTTCATCTTTTAACTCGGATTATTTAATTCTTTATTTTGTAGCGATTTGTTTTCCAATGTGTGCTCTATTAATTTTATTACTCGGCATGCAAGAACAACATAAATAACAAAAATCGTATTAACCATAGATTAGAAAGTTCTGCGAAAGTTTCATTGTAAACTATGCTGTATTTGCGGATTAAATGGCCTATAAAGCTGTCACAATGCTTATCTTAATGCACAGAAAAGTAGCCCATGAAACGGAATCAGCATACTTTCATTTCAGTAATGGGAATATTCTCGACATTTCAGTGAAGTATTCGTTGAAATTGTGAAGTCTTGTGCAATATTTCGTTGTTTTTTTGGGCAACTCAATATTCCTTCATTTTCCGTCCATTTCGATTAAATTGATGAAAATCGTCTCACCACGGTTTGAAATGTGCACTAAATGTTCAATTTATTAGTTTCTTATTGTATTAATTCATTTAATCGATCAATAGAAACAAATTCTAACACTGTATCTGTTAACATTCATTAGTACCTGAGCATCGTAACGTATGCCTTTGATTTGTTCAACTTTTCACGAAACAATAATTTCACGTAATACTATGCTACTCATGATCTTTATCATCAAATTTGCTTCTGAATGATTCCAAGAATGCTTATATTTGCTTTTGTTTTCGATTAGTTCACTGTAATGAAATGACGCTTCCCAAATGAACTTCAAATGCTGTATTTTGTGATAATAATCAATTCAAAATGGTTATAATAAAAGAAATTAACAATTTATGACAAATTAATGCGCTCTTAATTGGTTCTTATTGTAATCTTTACAGATATTAACTCATAAGCTCAGCATAACGAAAGGCGTGCCTCTAGGGAGATGCAATGTATTATTGAATTCTTTCTTCATATTTAGAAACAGTATTGTACTGCAATTACGTTCGTAAATCATCAATTATACACAATCCATGATTTAATGAGAAATTTGACAGAATAGCTTGTTAGTAAAGGTGTCACTTATTGAGAGAAATAATGCAATATTGCATGAAAACTATAGCCCAATGTTTTCTTTTTTAATCATTCCTATTTCTGTATCGCATGTAATCAATGAAATTGCGTGAATAAAAGATTTCAAGTTTTAAGAGTTTTGTAGTACAAAAATGTAACTCAGGTACAAATGTAATTAGAATCAACTACTTTAGCTTGGAGGCAATATTGAAAATTTCCTTGTAAATGTCAATGAAATGTAGATATATGCCTTATTATTTAACGTTCAAGTTTTATTCCGCTCTTAGTAGTTCCCACTAAAATCGTATCAAGATTCAACTTTTTCGGCAATATCTCGACAAATACGCTTCCATGCAACATCCTACCAGATTCGTTGTAATTCTCTGATTTTTTCTGATCTATTCAAGTCATTTTTGAACTGAAATGAGATTTTGAGTAAGTTGGAAATTTCATGGGATATAACCTTGGCTGCTTTGGCGTTTTTGGTGAAATGCTTTTTCAAATTTTCCCCTCCTTTTGCTAAAAATGGATAAATAGTAATAGATTTGAAAGTTTTGCAATGTTTTATCGCAAACTACGCCTTAATTGTGGAATAAATGGCATCTAAAGTTGTCATAATGCCTATCTTAATGCACAGGAATGCAGTCCATCTGAAACTCTCTTCAAACGGAACCAGCATGCTTGCATTTCAGTAATGGGAACATTTAGGAGATTGTCGTGAAGTATTCGTTAAAATTGTGAACTCTGGTGCAATATTTCTTGGTTTTGGGCAACTCAATTTTCTTTCATTTTCCGTCCATTTCGATTAACATGATGAAAATCGTCTCACCACGGTTTCAAATGTGCATAAAATCTTGCATTGATTAGTTTCGCCTAATTCGATTCGAGTGCGCAGCTGATTCGAACATTCCACGGAGTGTTCGATGCTATGCAGGACATTGTTTTTTATAAGAAAGCCTTCTTATGATTTGTGATAATCGAGTAATGAATAGGATTCTCGGGAAAAGGTGAGTATAGAGAGACTGTTGAAAGTCATGCTGCTGCTTCTTAAGATTTGCAACAAATATTTAGATATTGGATTTGAAATATTTAGAGCAGTATACATACATTTATACCAAGGAATATTACAGAGCATTGTCAACAACAATGACACTGAGAAGCCAATATTAATTAGAATAATCTATTAAAATTAATGTGTATAGCACGAGGCTGGCATGAGTAGCCAAAATGTTAGAACCACCGCTGATCACATTTCTCACATTCTTCATTAACTAAGTACTATTATTTTAACCGTGAAAACCAACTGCTACAAATCAAAAAATTTTTTTGAACTGTAATTGAATTTTATACATCTTTCTTTTCACAAATGAATACTAATGCCATTTAGAAAACAACTTATGGCGCATGCGGAAAGCAACTATACTTAAAAAATTCATATTATTAAAGCATTTTTACATACAATTATATAGCACTAACTACTCAACATCAACAAAACGGTCAAAACTTACATAAGAATATTAATCACACCTGTCAGTCAATAACGGTGCTTCAACGCGCCTTTATTTTACCATCGTCCAAAAGACTGCTGAATAGTTAACTATGGAATGACAAACGCTTGCTTCTAAAATCAGAAATTTAATAAATGTGCAGAACATGTCTAATTGATTGCAGAGATGTGTTTCGTCACTGATAAGCCGTAGAAACAGTTTTTCTTTCTTTATTATTAATGCCTTTTGCAAAATTTGATGATTAATTTAAAAAATAAGCATCACACACATCTATCTCTAAAAGATCACTAAAATAGGCAGATAATCATATTGCGTTATTCATCATGAAAAAAACTGTTATAAAAGAAAACTTGAACAACATCATTATACAAGTTAAATTATATTACAATTGTAATGCATTACAAATAATTATAATCTAGATAAGAATGTAAATAAATAAACAGAAAAGCGAAATAAAATTTTAACAATGAAAGAAAGCTCGCACTTGTAAAATAAATTAAGTTGAACTGCAAAAAACACTATCAACAGATGTAAAAATTTCAATCGCTTCTTTCATTTGATGTTGTCTGTTCAGCATCGATAGGTAATAACAGTCCAGCTATACCTTTCGAAGTCGCACATGCATAATCTCTTTTTATTTTACGTTTCCGATGTGGACTATTCTTCTGCGATTGTTGTAGCTTCATAAAGTCAATAACGTAACACTTTCCAGCAATCACAATTTCTACAGATTGTCGGTTTTGCTGATAAGCTAACTCAATGAACTCATTACTACGCTCGTCATAACGCCACCAGCCATTGCGACCTTCATAAAACCAACTCCATCCAGATTGCTCGGATAACTGCGATAAATCGTCATTGTTCTGAGAATTTTGCTTCGCCTCCAAATTATGTAACAATGTTGGTTTTAAAAAATAATCTGCTGAAAACTGCCGACGACACAGAGGACAAAGAAACCCATTATTTAATGCGGTACCTAAAATGGATATTATGAAACATTATGCACACTATACGTACGAATATATATATATAATAAATGAAATATATTAAATTAAACATACAGTATATAACACGCATCAGAAAAGCATGGTTAAGCTGATAACATTTCTTTTACATATCATTATATTGTGTTAAACAAATGCTACTGAGAGACAATCATTTGTTTTTATCAATACAACTTCATTTCCTCATAAATTGTTTATAATTAACATTTCCTTAAAAACATGCACTATTTCAAAAAAGTTTATAATATTTATAATAATATTATTATTATTAATAGCCTACCTTTGATGCACAAAAAGCAATAAGAATGCTGGCATGGTAGCACAACTGGATACAATGGCACATCTTCATAGCATATGCAGCAAGCGTTATCTTCACTCGAATTTAAGTGTTGAGATGAACTTTCACCGTTCAACATTACTAATATAGATTCATTTTCCATGATATAAAAAGAACTTCATTAAACTCATTTATTCGTGTTGCTTACAACAATACAGTATGCCAATGAAACTCACGTTTAATTTGTTGTTGTCTAGAATTACTTGAAATATTTATTTTTAAAATTAGCAATAATATTTAATAAAAACATTAAATAAAAATAACAATTCAATAAAAGCTATCCAATACAATATTAACATAAATAAACAACTTTTTGCTTACGAAACCATTTTCATTCTTGCATGAAAAAGATTCACCAAAACAAATTGTGAATAAAATTTTTGATCTAAAAAGATCATTCATTCTATAGTTTCATAAAGAATGTCCACTTTTACTGAAATTAACAATTTTCCTACTATAACATACACTAATTTTTGTAAAGTATTAAGATGCGATTAGCCTAAATTAAATTAAAAAATAGCTTAAAATTTTTTTTAATATTTGCAAAGCATTCAATTAACATCACATGAACGGTAAGTTTGTGGAATTTCAAAAAAGATGTATTGCAAAAACTTGAAAATCACGATAATACAATTCATCATTTTAATATGTGTAAGTTTAAAATTTGATGAGTGGTTAGTTTTTATTTAAAGCTGAATGCTAAGTTAGTAAAGCTAATTTGTTTTTAAATTTTATTATCCATTCGTTGCCTTTTATTAACTACCGAGTAATGGAAGTGAAGCATTGATGATCTTTTAAAGTTTCCTTGAATGCTTCATAAAATATAAATTATAAAAGCTTTTCATTATTGTTATTATATGTAATCGGTGTTTAATCACTCGTTAACTTTATTGAACTTTTTATTTAGATAGAAATTAGGTGTCAATGTGTTCTAAATTCTGTTCTAGGCACTATTTTCATGAAATTATTGTATATAAGTTTGTCTGGCACAAACAACTGAAATGTTTAATAGAAGACATATAAAAAATGCATACAAACAGTTTTGTTTGAGCAGCAGTTTGCTTGAGCAAAACTGTTCGCCAGAATTCTGCGTGGATTCATTCACAAATGTTAAACAGTCAGTACTGGCTCTCGTGGGAAGAAAATTGCACCGCAGCCCTGATTCTCCGTTGTATATTTTAAAACGTAGAATTTTTGACTATTTCAATTTAAATTACAAAACTTCCACCGGTCGTTCACTTTATGCAACATTCGACAACTTTAATCCAATAGTATCCACGTGGCAGAATTTTGACAGTTTACTTGTACCAAGCGACCACATCTGCCGGTCACCTTCGGACACTTATTATTTAAATTCACAGCAGCTTTTGCGGTATACTTGATTTTTAAATTCGGTTTTAAACATTGAACAGTGTTCTTTTTGTTTGTTCAAGTTGTTTCAGTTTCAGTTGAATGCCTTTTTTTAAAACTTTGATGTAGATTTTAAAAATATTTCAGAACTCACACCAGCGCTCATCAGAACGAATTGATAGCTTCTGGGCTTCGTCATTTTTTGATTGTTGGTGATGTATACCGTCGAGATCAAGTAGATCGTAATCATTATCCGTGCTTTCATCAGCTTGAAGGTGTTCATTTGTTTGCTGATTATCAAGTATGTTTTTTAGCGTTTATAATGCGTGATTTCAACAACCGCGGTGACTTATTTATTGTTCAGCTATTTCAAGCCGACACTGATGATCACTGTGATTTATTTGAAAAAGGTATTCGAAATTATGAAAAACAAGAAACTCACACGTTAGAATGTGTAACATTGGTTAGCAAACATTTGAAACAATGCCTGGAAGGTATGGTTACTTGCTTGCTTTCAGCAGCAGGGAAAAGTAAGAACAATTTTGAATAATTTAATAAACATTCATGATTGAAAAAACACTGTATTTGTTCTCAGAAGTGCAGATGCGATGGGTGGAAGCTTACTTTCCATTTACACATCCTTCGTGGGAGTTGGAAATTTTATACCGCGATAATTGGATCGAAATTCTAGGATGCGGAGTGATCGAGCAGAAAATTTTAGAAAACGGTATTTATTTTCAACTTTCATTAACAAATTTTCACCACAATGTATAAAAAACACTTACCATTTCAGCGGGTACTGGTGATCTTGTGGGTTGGGCATTCGGGATAGGTTTGGAACGTTTAGCAATGCAGTTGTTTGAAATTCCAGACATACGCATTTTTTGGAGCAAAGACAGTGGCATTCTGTCGCAATTTTCCGTTGCTGATTACAATGCAAATATAAAGTTTAAAGTATTGTTGTTCATTGTTGTTGTTCATTTATTATTAGAAAAATTACCAATATTTTTCAAGCCGATTAGCCGATATCCACAATGCAGCAACGATATATCATTTTGGTTGGCAGATTCGAATTCGTTTTCAGATACGGATTTTTATGATTTAGTTCGAAGTGTCGGTGGAGATGTTGTTGAGCAAGTGAATCGCATTGATGAATTTGTACATCCGAAAACTAAAAAGAAAAGTATCTGTTATCGGTAACACTAATTTGACATGTTCATTTGATAAAGTGATGTGTGAAAAAAGAAAACTTTCCCTTTCAGTATTATTTATCGACACATGGAAAGAACACTTACTCAGGAAGAAGTCAACGTAATTCACTCAGCTATTGCAGAAAATGCTCATAAACAGCTAGGAGTTATTGTACGTTAGTTAATAATAAATAAATTGCGTCGTCCTGTTGGTATGCTTTACGGTCACAACTGTATACATCCATGTTTATTTTTTCAATTATTATTACTGACTTATATATATATATACATATAAAGAAATCAAAATAAGAAAATATTCAGCTCTATATGCGAAACATTTTACGTTTGTTGAACATCCACCATTTGCGGAGAAATTTGACCAACTTCAACGTTTTCGACCGATCGCTTAAGCGATGTCAAAGAGACTGGGCAGCATGCCAAGATAATTTGGATGTATTTCAGTATTTAAACAAGGAGATTGCTTATAGACTGGCAGATCGAATTTACGACGTCAAAAGAATGTTCACTGTTGCCGTTGATTTGGGTTGTGGAATTGGACACATTGCTCAGCACCTTTACAAAGTGATGATCATTTCTTTTGCTTTTCATCTAAGCACATTGCTCTAGCTTTTCCAGGAACATATTGGTGTGCTTTTGCAAAGCGATATCAGTTTAGAGATGATCACTGGAGCCAAGGTTTCCGAAGAAGTGCCAACACTGAAATATCAGGCAGACGAGGAGATGTTGCCTTTGAAAGATAACTCTGTTGATCTCATTTTATCAGCATCTTCCTTGCACTGGATAAACGACTTGCCAGGTATTAATTTGCTGTTGTTTTAAGTTTCATTTCTTTTTTATTTGATGCAATAAGCATTATTGCAGGTGTCTTCCGTAGTATATACCAATCGCTGCTTCCCGATGGTCTATTTCTTGGTGCGATACTGGGCGGAAATACATTGTACGAGTTGCGCTGTTCATTACAGCTTGCCGAAATGGAGCGTACAGGAGGCATGGCTGCTCATCTATCTCCACTGATCAAAGTATCTATAGTTTGTTCACCATTACCATTTGCCAATTGTAATGAAATGGAAATTTCTTTTTTGTTTTGTTTTGAAACAGGCTGAAGATTTGATGGCATTGCTCCAGAAAGCAGGCTTTATATTGATAACTGTTGACGTGGATAATATTATTGTCAATTATCCAGATATGTTTGCTTTGATGTACGAGTTCCGAGGAATGGCAGAAAGCAACGCAAGTTGGCTTAGAGCGAAAACCTTGCGTCGAGATGTACTTTACGCCGCTGATTCAATCTATCGGGTAATTTGTGAAATTTTTTAATTAATTATTATTTTCGTATTTTCACCGAAAGAATTTCACAACGTATTTAATTAATTTATTCGTGCATAATTGAAGTATATTTTTGCGGCTTACTGTATGATGTTACTGTATTATAGTAGTTAAAGGATTGAAAGAGATAACTGTAGGAAAATTATAAAAAAAAATTTTCAAATGTTGAAAAAATATATAAAAGTTTTGTTTTTGAAGGAATTATACGGTAAAGATGATATCTTGCCGGCTACTTTCCAAGTGCTCTACATTGCGGGCTGGAAGCCTGGTTTGAATAATCCGAAGACAGCTCAACGCGGTTCGGCGAATATTTCATTTAAAAATATCAGCACTTTGTTTGATTGATAAATTTAAGTCTTAATTACTAATAATTCGTTGAAAATAAAAGCTACTATCCCGTACAGATCGTCATCACGATTGCAATTTGAATATAATGTTGAAAAATTTTGATTCAAAAGAAGACAGACCGTTTTTCAAGAACAAAATTTAAACTTGTAAAAGTGAAAATGCAAGAAAACAATAGAAACGTGATTCAATGAACATTACAGTGATAACAAGTGAAGGTTCTGCTGTCGACTTGCCATTATTACCTCTACTTGATGAAAATGATCATTAAAAATGGAAATTGAAAATTATATCATTTGAAATGTTCAATAAATCATTTATAAATTGCTTTGCAAGATTGTTGTGAAAGAATAAAGTTGTTCAACATCGAAAAAAATTGTCAATGTGCAAAAATATCCCGTGTGAACAGTACCTCTTTTTTGTTGCTTTGTTAAAATTGAATATGATTCAGACGATTGGTAAACAGAACTCATTCAGCTATTCTTGCTGAACAAACACAGACCGACAATAGAGAATGAGGATGATTCACTTGAAAATGCTACTGTAGATGAACTTTTGGTAAAAAAGAAAAAAACTGATAATAATAATAATAAAAGAGAATAAACGCACTTACCAATCAATATGTAGAGTAGAATAGAAGATTATTGAACATAGTCAATAATAAAATGACTACTTGAAACGTATCTACTTGAGGCGAAGGTCGTTCAAGGCCAAACCACAGGTATACACTTGAAGCTGATGAAATAGCCATTTGTTTGTTTGCGCAACTCAAAGCTCAATCTCTGCTTTTTGGCTTAGCTTCTTCATTTTTTTTCCTCTTCGAAATATGCTTTGCAATTTCATGCAAATTCAGTGGAAATTGTGCAAAAAAAAGAATATCAAAAAAATCTAACTTGAAAAAAAACAAGCAATCCAAAAAAAATATTTCCCATTGTTCTCCAGTGATATGGTTGTTGTTTTTTTTGTTAAATTTTTTTTTCTCATGATTGAAACTACTTGTTTGTTGTGAACTGACAATTGAAATGACAAAGTGCCATAGGGGGATTATCAATTTGTTTAGCAGACAGCTTAGTTCTTTTTATTATTATGCTTTTTAAATTTTTTTTCTACGCTCGTTAGTAAAATATCCAATTTGAAAACTGCTCAACAGCTCTGTTATTTTAAACAAATTTTCAACTTTTGCATCATAAATTTAAAATTAATTGTGCTTTTTTTTAGCTTTTCTAATGTTTATTTAGCTTTATCATTTCTAATTAAAAATCAAATTTATTATTATGTTTTTTTCTTGAGTTTTATTCCAATGTTGTAATGATGATGATGCTGATGAGAAACGAATTGAACATTCGAAACAAATGATGCAACTTTGTCAGCCAGAATAAGAAGAAGAAGATGGTGATGATGATCTTCTCTCAAATCTAGAAGAGAACAAAATCGACCAAAAAACTGATTTATATTTGCGATGCTCTCTGATGCCATGTTCAAACCACTTAAGCGGCATTTGATTTGATAGCAACGTTCGACAAGCAACAAATGTGATGATCTTCATTGCACTTGAAGACGACATTTCGAGATAATATGCAATTTTATCATATAGATATATATATATTACGTTTTTTGTTTTTTTCAGATTTGCAATTAAATAAATAAATATATATATCAATGTTCAAGATATTGTGATTAACATTCAACTTCTAGACGTGACGTATTTATTTTCTTCTTTTCAATGCTCTGAACAATTTGAATTTTAAAAAAGAAAACTCACAAGCTACAATTGAAAAAACACTGGCAAGTGAACAAAGAACAATTTTGAAATAAAATTATGCAATTATTATTGATTAAAAAAATTAAACATTTAAATTATTAATAATTTTCAATTTGCCTAATAATGAGTCACTTATAACTTCCAAGAGCTTTGTTCGTAATCATCAGCAACAATGCTATTGCAATAATAACAATAAAAAAGAATAGTAATAATAGGGAAATGTTTCATTTTGTTTCAATGATTGATGAGCCACCTGAAGCCATGTTTTAGCTGTCACTTTGCCAAACTTCAACTGCTACACATTTTGTAAATGCAATCAAATATTGTCAATTTCACATTTATTTTTAGTCCACACTGCAAATGCATTATCATCCAACTCTAATCTCAAAGAAAAAAACGATAGGGGAAAAAAAAATAATAAAAATTCTCAACTTACTTATTCTAGTGAAACTATTGTTTTTTTCTTCAAAATATTTATTATAAATTAAAAAATTTTTTTTTGAAATTAAGCAACAAAAAAATGTAATAAAATAAAAAAATAAAAAATAAAGTGAAAAAAAAGTAAAATTGCATCAAATGTTGAAATTTTTTTACAGAAAAAAAAGTTTTGTAAAACTGTAAAACATTTACAGTAAACTGTTTACAATTAATTACGCCCGAAGGATGTTTTTTTTTTTGTTTCAAATTTGACCTAATTAAAATTTGAATGATAATAAAGTTGTACGCGTTGAATTGAATTGATAATTTTTGTAAATAATTTCTTTTCGATGATGATTCAAGATGAAATTTTGTCGGCATTAATTAATAAATAGAACTAGCGTTTTCTTTTCTTTGTTTGTTCAGTTGTGAAGAATTGAATTGATCACTTTTCATTAAAAAAAAAAAAAACACTGTGCAACGTACATACGTACGTTCTTCACTGTGCAACATCATCACTAGAAGCAGCACTAGCTGCTTGCAATATAGCAACAACACTAACTAGCAATAGCAATAGCAGCAGCTTTTTTTGCTTCATCTTCTTTGACAACTGAACAAAACAACTTTGTTGTTCAAAAAAAAATATTCAAATAAAAAAGAAATCATAATTTTCAGCTTTTTTTTTTGGTTCTGTGTTCGTTGGCAACTAACTAATCGGTCATTTCAACCATCACTCTTCTTCTGCTTCTTCAAGCTTGTCTGAACAAAGTGAAAAACGACTTGCAACTGCATAAATGTATCATTGATCAAGCAATCAAGAAAGAAACAAATAATATTTTAAAAAAGAAAAAAAAATACATACATATATGAATCATAAATGGATTATTATTAATTTTCAACTAGCAATTGATCAGTCAAACGGTTTTATCAATCAAATTAGCTTTATTATCAATCAATTAACCCACTGACCCAGACTGAACTTTTCTTTTTTGTAATACGCTTTTTAACCAGTGTCAAAAAGTCCGTTCGTACCGGGTCAAACATTGACTGTAAAGACAGACAACGAGGCTAAACACAGAGAAAAAGAAGAAAAAAGTTGAGTACATCATCAATTGGTGAATTGCAATGAAATTCATATTTATTTCTTTCTTCTTTTTTTTTTTACTTTCTCTTTTCTCGTCGTTTATTGAAATTATAATTTGCATAATCTGATGAAGATAAATGAAAATAGGAAAGAAATGAAATTGAAACGAAGACAAAACGGCAAAAATGCAAATTTTGTCCATTTCACGTCCATGTTTGAAAACGAAGCACAGGGATTAAATGAATTTTGCTCGCATGCAGCAACAATACACGGATGAAAGAAAAATTGGGAAAAAAAACACGCACACAAATGAACCACAATATAAATATGACAAATGTTCAAAATATTAATCGACGGAGAGAAAGTTATTTTTTGTTTTTTTTTTAAAGCATAAAGAACAGAATTTGATGAGTTTTGAATAACAAAATTTTGTAACTCGGTTATTGTTCGAAAAAAGAACTGTTCCATTTTTTTTTCTTTTTTCTTCTTTCTCTTCACCAATCACCAGTCTGGAAACATCATCAAGTACAGACGATCAATACCCTAAACAAAATAAATAAATAAATAAATATAAGACAAGAGAAATTTATATCAAAAATTTGAAAGTAAAAGTGAAAGTGAAATTTTCTCTGGCGCCGCACTTTCTCCCTCCCGACGGCGAATCCAGACAACATGTCTGGTGTTCAACCGTCTCGCCTTATCAGCGTTGTTGCGTTTACGCGGGCGTCAAACACGCCACGCCACGCCACGCCTGTGCAAACATAAATTGAACAGCAGCAGAAAATTTTGTGCAAATTGGAAAAATTCAAAACCCAAACATATTCAGACTGCTGCTGTTGATCTCAGAAGTTTTTTTTTTACAAAATCATTAACAAATTAACATATTTGAACACACTCACTTGGACAAAAAGTTCCACCAACAACAAGCAGGTCAGTGCAAATCTTTGACAAACGAAACCATGCAAACGGACAAAACGATACTCGTCGTCCATCTGGTCGGCTAAACGGCGCAAACGTTCAGCTACAAAAGCCGCCTTTTCCACCGTCGCTTGCTCGTCTTCAGTACAAAACGTACCAGCAGCAGCATCACTACCATGATGATCATCATCATCATCATCACCACCACCACTTTGCAGCTTCAAGCAACGTTGTCGCAACAGGTCAAGGTCATAGCCGACGCTTTTACTGGCAGAAAAACCGGCTTGAGCTGAAAAAAAACACACGCATAAAAAAAAAACAATTCAAATTAATTACATTAAAAAATTGTTGTGAAACAAAAGTAAACTTTTTTTTTCTTTTGCTACAGTAAACTGTTAAAAAATAAAATAGTAGTTTGAGGGAAAATTTACTTGTATCGTTGAAGTTGAATTGACCGTCACTGGAGCTTCGTTGAAATGGCGAATGTTCGAAAGTGATGAACGATTTTGGCGAGTGGCTTCGACTACGACGACGACGACGGAACAAGCAACCCTGACTCAGGTCGAGATCCAAAGTCTTTGTAGTTGTAGTTGTAGTTGTGGTCATCGTGGTAGTCGTGTTGGTCGACGGTCGATTATTGGCTGGCGGTGAATTGAGAAATGTGAAATAATCACGACTTGGACTGAAAAAGCCACTATCCGGCACCAGCAACAAAGCACCGGCTGTGGGCGACGAGCAGCAACACGACCAGATGTAGTTCGCATCGGCCGCTGATTCACCGTCGTTCATTTCGTCACTGGCTACGCGTTGGGACATGTCCGACGGGGCCAACTGAAATCCGCCGCCGTCAACGCCTTCTTCACCGCCCTTGTGGAAATTAACCTCAAACTGCTTACGTTGTTCCATGCACAATTTCTGATGAAATTCTTGTACAAAATACTTCTCCTACCCACACACACACACAAACCGACACAATCTGACTGAATCAAAAATCCAACTAGCCGAACCAGGCAAGCGGCTAGCAACAATAAGAAGAAGAAGAACAACAACAACAAACAAATAAATAAACAAACAAATAAACAACAACTTTCTGTTGTACAAGTTTGCTGTTAAAAACGGCAACAAACCACCAAGCAATACAACCGTTCACCGACGTTGGCCAAGTGTCTTCTGACACGCGTGCGAAATGCCGCGGGCACGCACAACATTCGTCGCAAGCTGATTGGTCAATTGAAACGACATTAGCTCCTCTCTTTTTTACTCAACCAACCCTGCGTCTCGCGTCTATGGACACGTCCTAACACGCTGAACAAAATCTTCTTCCGGCTTTTAAATTTTATACAGCTTTTATTTTTATTTTGAAAAATTACATATATATATTTTTTTTTTTTAATCTCAACTTTTTAAAAATTTAAAATCAAATAATAATTCAAACTTTATCCAAACTTCTGGTGCAAATTATTTTAATTCATTCAATTGCTATGTTGTTCATTGCAAAATTATTTACGTAACAATTTTTAACAAATTTAAATTTTTACAAAATTCAATTTTTACAAAATTTCAATTCAACAAATAAGAAATAAATTTTTATTTAAAATTAAAATTAATCATTTTATTTTTAATAATATTTTTTATTTTTATTTTGAAATTATTTTTTAAAAATATTTTTTTTTATTTTTCGAACCTGCAAACTTAAAAAATTAACAAATTCAAAACAATAATGCAACTGTAACAAGGAACAATAATGAATGGGTTGTTTTTGAATTTGAATTTTTTAAAAATTATTTATCAATAAAATATATTTAACTTTTTTTTATAAATTGTTTTCAACAAAATTTGAACAATATCAATGCAAATAATGTTCACAAATTTTCAAAAATCGGTGAAATGATGCAATCGGAAAAAATTTTCTTTTTCCTTTTTTTTAATTAAAAAAAATTTTTTTATCATTTTAACGTGCTGTTCATTTTAAGAATTAATATGGCAACTGATTTCGATTATTTTTTCCAATTAATTTATATTTCAAAATTATTTTAAATTTTTTTCTCAACTCTTTTTTGCACTTTCATCTTCATTCATACTTTTTCATGGTAAATACCGGCGTCAATTTGAGCTAACAAATTCAAACAGGCAATCAACATGAGCATGATAAAAAAAAATTTTTGGAACAAAATTTCTAATAAAATTATTTAAATTGAAACAATTGCCCAACTGATACAATCAAGAAAAAAAATGTTTACAAACATAAACAACCGAATCAAGTTCAAAACAAAAACATTGCACTTTTAATCCTAATTTTCAATTTAATATTTAAAAAAATACCGTACTATTTTTTCTTTAATTTTATAATATAAAAAATTTTTCCAAAAAAATTCACTGCGTACCACACTCACTGTAAAATCTCATCAAAATCGAAAAGAATGTACTTTCTACGCACAGCTGCAAAACATTCCCCAAATCAAGCACCGTTCTAGATTGTCAGCTAATTTAAAAAAAAAGCTGTTGAATTGAATGTATGAAAAATAACTTGGCTTTTAAATTTTTTTTTAAACTTAATCAATAGCTATGACAGCTTTTTCGCACACACACAAAATAAAACAGATTTTTCAGCACTTTATAATAGATATTCTTAATTAATGAATCGAAAGTCATTATACCGTATTGATACTAGAAGTTGTTTTTGTTTTCAAAAATTTGCATTTCTGTTCAATTTTCACTGGTTTTGAATATGAATATGAAATTAATAATTTTCAAGAGAAAAATACATCACATTTGAATTTGCTTAAACAACAACAGCTTTAAAATAATTCATAAAAATTTTCAAATGTTTACAAAGTGAACATTTTTCAGTGATTTCCAATGAGCAGTGAAATACAATTTTACAGTAATTTATTTTTCATTTGCAATTTCAGCTAACATGTGATTAAATTTTCAAATAATTTCGTGCTTACTGTTTGATTGGATTGACCCAGCGTGAGAAACCACAAATTCCTAGTAAACATTGAATCTGATCCGTGTGAACGAATTAAAACGTTAAAATAAGGAAGAAATAATCGATAGAGAGCTTCATTACAAAAAGATCCGGGTTCTCTGGATATGGCTAACAAGGTCATCATCACAATAGAACAATGCAAATAAGCCGTATGAAAATCACACAGTTTTAAACACGTGTTCTCAATTTCTCACACAGTTCCACGCTAGTGTTCGACATTTTCACACAACATAAATAATACTTTTAAAATTGTTCTTTTGATGATTTTAATAGTCATACATTTTTCAGCAATTTCAAATATTTTCAGCTTATTTTTTTTAACTGAAACAAACCATGCATGAATAAATATAATTTTCTTCAAAACTCTAAATCACGTGTTAGATTTAACAAACAAAAAACAAACATGTTTATAAAAGTGCACATTCTATTATAAAAGAGTAAATTTTAAACTGCTCATAATTGGTGTTTTCTTAAAGGAGGGAAATAATCAGTATGTTCGCCTTGTGGATGTAATAAAAAAGATGCTACTGCTGATTATGCAGCTCGCCATGGCACACGACCTTGTTTGTCGACGACGGCTAATCGCTTATGTCCTTTAACGACTTGACCAACGGTCAACAGCCGACTTTTTGTAAACTAACAATCACCTCACTTAATCGCACCAAGCGACCTTGGCAACTGGCTTGAAATGAAGAAGACGCGCATAAGAGGCGGCGTTTACAGTTCTCAGTTATCTTCACTTTCATTCAAATTGTAATTGCTTCACTTCAACCTGAACAATAGACTCGCATCCGAGAACCAGTCGCCGCCGACATGCTAGAAACGCTTTTATTACATCCACTGTAAACTGGCCTCGGCATTTTCGGCTTTTTATTACAGTTATTAGCGATTTTGATGAAAAACCACAAATTGCCTTTTCAATCAAAACCTGTTCATGTCATTCTTGCACAATTTTCAACTCAATTTGTACCTTTTACAATGCATTTATCGATCATCATCATCTTCTAATACCGTTAATCTAACACATACACATACATACGCGTACAGACAAATCAAAACTTACTGTAAACTTTAATAAAATTATTAAAAATTAATTGTTGAATCTTTAATAGTAATTTTTTGAATAAAAAAAATTTTTTTTACAAAAATACTTCAACCATTTATACAATTGAAAATTTTAATTTATTTAACAAATATTTAAAAAAAATAATACCTGTATTTCTTTATTATGCAAATCTTATTGTAAAAGTTTTCATTTCGCAATTAAACACGCAATTAAAATGTTTGAAAATCAACATAATAAATAATATTTAACAAGAACATAGAACTGCCGATCGTCGAAAATATGTAGAGATATTTTATCGAAAACAATATCTTCTTCTGATACACACATTTCATTGGCGAAATGAATTTTAACAGTTGTCTTTTTTATTAAAAAAAAATTTTTTTCAAGGTTTGTCATTTTTCCAACTTTAACAAAATCAAACAACTGCATCTTAAAAATGACAAGTCATTTTTTATGACCTAAAAACCTAAACTAAATATTCAACGTATGAATCATGCAAAAACATAGGTTATCTTTGTTTAATTGACAACGTAACATTTTTGAACAGAAATAATTATTTTTATGCGTAATAAATAAATAATAAAAATAAGAACACGACAAATTAAATTTATACAACTATAAACAATCAGAAATTATGATCTATATAGTTAGATGAGCATTTTCGTTCCAGGTGTTAGTTAATGTTCTTCTCTAAATGAGCTTTCAACAAATTTAAGAAAATATGTATTTTTTAAACATGACATGCCGCTGATTAAAATTATTTCAAAAATTACTTTGCATAAATGCTGAAAATAAAAGTGTTTTCTCTATTTAATGAAAGAAAAAAATAATAAATATTCCCGATTTTATTTACTACTGAAACATAGCACAAAAAAATATATATATTAATATGCAATAATAGAAGCTGAAAATTTTAACTATGATGCAAGAAATTTATGCAAATCAGATAAAGCATGGAAAACAGTTCTTAAAGATAATTAATCTGCTGGAAAAATATAAAGAAAAGGATCATTTATGTTTAGTAGACAAGCAGATCGTACAATTTCGTCATATTTTTGTCTCCATCCACGGTAACTTTATCAACTCTTGGAACTAAGAATCGATGCTCGTAGAAAAACTTCGCTTTGTAATCAACGAATACCTAAGCAAAGCTACAATGTGCAAAAAAAATGATGCTACAAGTTGAAAGCTATTTTTTTTACTAACTCTGTATCCCGTTCGCTGGCAGACAATAAACAATGAAAAATTTGAACCTTTAGCAAATGGAAATTCCGAATCGAACTCTTCTTTTCCCCATGTACCATTTATTTTAGAATTTCGATATACTTTCTGAAGTGATTATGTATATATTCAATTTAATCACAATAAACAACATATTCCCTGATTTCTTTATATTTGAAAAAAAATTAAATAACAGAAGAAAAAGAAGTCAACTAAATTTAACTTGTATTACAAATAAATTGTAAATAGAATTTTAAAATCAAAATAGGGGATAATCATTTGTTGATAAAATTTATAAAAAATTTTACTTACATTATGTGTGAAGCGAGGGTTAAAATGGAAAACAATATCTTTACCGGCTAGCAGATTGAAAACAACGCGATCTATGAACTCGCCGAAATAGCCGGTAATTATAATTACACTTCCGTGTGCAAAATTATTTACATTTGTCATTGCTAATCTTACCTGAAATATGAAAAATATGATAAACAGGTTTAATTTGCATGAATTGATTGATAATTTTTCATATATACGCTTATCGCCGTCTGCGTAACCAATAAAAGCAGGAAAATTAACATAACAATTCCATTGCTAAAAAGTGGCCGCTTTTGCCAACGAAGATTCGGCATATTCTGAAAACTAAACTGTCTTATTAAACTTAATAACAATTAATTTCAACTTATTATCATCCATTAATTGTATAATAGTATAATATGAATTTCAAATTGTTCATAACTAATAAAATGATGGATTAAATAATGAAACATAATTTATAATAATTGATAAGTAAAAGAAGTATAATTAGAATATAGAATTTAATATTGCTCAAAGTTAAAACAACAAATAAAACGTACAAAGTCACACCGATGACTTTATAACAGACGTCCAATTTTGAAGGCAAATATTCACATCACTATGCGATCAAGAGCAACAGCTGCCAGTTGAACAATTTGCTAATAATTTTCAACTAAAAATATTGCCTCATTGTTACAAATTTACGTTGAAAAATTTGAAGAACATTTTCCAAATGGTTGATTATCCTGCTGCGCGTTTGCATCAATGCCTAAAACTAACTTTGAGAGAAAAAAAAATCACTCCAAAAAACATGCATAATACATCAAGCACTTTTTCAACTTTTTCCTTCTATTATATATATATATATTTATTTAAACATTACTAACTAATTCATATACTTTTTAAACATTATACACTCTCTTATTTGTTTATTGCTTAAAGAGCAATACCTGCATGCTTGGAATTCCAAAAAGGTTTTGGGCATTCTTTTCCAAAATGCAATAAATTAATCTTTAGCATAATTTATCAGTTCTACGCTACCACTAGCATTGCTTATGTGCTGTTTAATATTTAGTCAAAACTATGATGATATTTCATTAAAACTGTCCTACCTTTACAATAATAATAAACTTTGTGCTTCATAATAAACTAATATATTCATTTTGAAATGCAACAAAAAGAAACCTTATTGAATTCAATCTTTATAAAACGATTAAGCAATCTTTCATGAAAAAAAACCTATTATGACTTTAACAAAAATAATTTCAAAAAAAGTACACATTAAAAAAAATCAAGTACATGATAAAAAATTACGATCTCAAATAATTTAAAAATTCTTTTATTTCAACAATCACAAAACATATAATGAAATTAAATTTACGATTATTGATTAGTTTGAGCGCTTCATAAATTCTGCAAAATCAACAAAACCGTCTCGATTGAAGTCATCCGACTCCATTATTCCATCAACAATTGCTTCAAGTTCATCGTCAGATGGAACCCTCACCTCGACATTATGGTCATCTAAATTTGCATTGAATAATTAATTAAATACTCAATTAACTAAATGTGTTAAGAATTGCATTCAGAACTTTCAAAAAAATATGAAACTCAACTACGATTAACAGTTAATCATAAAAATACTTTTTGTTTCTTCAAAACTTTCAATACTGAAGAGAATAGAAATGAAAAAAAGGTTTTACATTATTGTATGCAATTTAATGTTACAAACGACATACCCTTGTGGTAATGAGTAATTGCTTTAATGATTTCCAAACCATCTAAACGATTATCTTTATTCAGATCATGCATATTGAAGTAATAGAATCGCATCATTTCTGGATTATCCACTGAATTCGTATCGACACGACCATGTAAATGTTTTTTCATGTGTCTATATAAAAATATAGAAATATTTCTAACAATTTCAACGTATTTTTATGAACATACTCCACATCTTCAACATCATCTTTTTGACCAAAGTGGGTAGAATGAGGTTCATTCGCTGCAGCATTATTCGATAAGTAATAAAGAAGTAAGCAGACGTAAGAGATACGCATGACTATATTGTTGAAATATAAATTTAAAAGGAAATACAAGTTATATAAAAGAGGCTGAATTACCTCAAAGTAGTAACACCGGCATAACAAAAATAAAAACTTTTATTAAAAATTTTAACTACAACAAGACAAGTACAGTATAACGAATTTCAAGAGTATTATATATATATTCACGAATAACTTTTTCATTTATAGCTTATAAAACTGACACATGAAATAATTTATAATGAAATTTAATCATTTTATTGAAAAAGCATATCATATTCACATAAAATCACAATTTTATTAATGCTTTAAACCCAAATTTTGCTTTTGAAAACCGTGAGGTAATAAAAATTATTAAAGTAAGTATATTTAAGACCTTACTTCACAGGATCATTTCTGTAGTTAGGTTGCAGAATATCGTTACATATCCCACACGCACTGCAAACCGTCGATGATGAGCGGAACTTACTCTTCTGAGCAGGAAGCCGGCAACATTAATTTGTCTTTAATTTTGCGATTAAAGGCTGTTAATGTTGTCATTGAAGACTGCATCAGGTAACTGAGGGAGAGTGAGCGTTCTGAGCGGTTGCATTTTAACGATAATTTTGTAATAAGAAGTTTACAATTATCATTACGTTTTGATTAGTGTTGTAATAGTATTTTATCAAAATGTTTTTTACTGAAAATTCAAAAGTGTAAATTAATGTTTTATTTACGGATTTGGGTAATATTTACGATAAACGTTTTTACGTAAACTATTTCGTCCCATTTGATCTTATAAAAATTTGTTTAGTACAGAAGTTCAGGTTTGTTATTTTGTTTACGTAATCTTCCACAGCGACGCTATACTGTATATTTTCGATTATCAAGTTTGTGTTTCATGGTAACATAAAGTTATAATTATTTGTTCATTTTAAAGTATATAATTAAAATATCTCTCTAATTATTAAAGCAATATTTGTCTAAGATGGTTTTATGCATAGTACGATATGCTGTAATATAAAAATTTAATGTGCATTGCGGAACGATATCGGCAAAATATATTCTGAATTTATACATTTTAATTAAATTTAAGTTTAAATTCTTTTAAGTAGCGTTTTTACCGCAACCGGGTAAATTAAAGTAGTTAAAGTTTACGCAGACGTTGGTTATAAAGATTGAAGAAGCTTAGTTCATAATTAGCTAGTCTGTTAATTTGATTATTGTAATTTGACTCTTTTTAAACTACATATTTTATTTTAAACCAATAGTGTCATTATTATTTTGTCATTTTTTACTGTTTGTTCCTATAGTTATGCAGAGTGTACTGTATAAATTAATTGTGGGAATTATAAATTTTTCACAAAATTGAAGTTTTCGAAATTGTATGCAAACTGTGGCAAAGAACAGTTCTTGCTAAAGTGACTAACGAACGGGACGATATTTATTCAAGAAAGAAGAAACGAACTTAATATAACAGGCATAGTACAATTAAAATACAAATTCACAAGAAAGCAGATCACACTCAGTAAGCAACAGGAAAATCAATTCTATTCTATGCTTTTGAAGATTAATTTTGATCGATTGCAAAACACAGTACTGTTTCTAAAACATCCTATTTGTATTTCATCTTGTTTTGGTATTTGTAATCCTTTTATGCTTATTTATCTTTCAGGTGATATTTTTATTGAATCAAGGCATTTTTAATTTGGCAAATTGTTAGATTTTTAAAATTTATAAGCAATAAAGATGCTAAACTTTTTCTCAGTTCATTAACTTAATTAGTTTAGTAGTTGTGATTGTTTAAAATATGCTTTAAATGTGTGAAATTTAAATGCAATGAATCATAGAACTGTTTCATTTTTAATCTCTGTTTGTTTAGATAAGATGAAATGCAAGTAATAATATAAAAGATTATATTGTTTTATAAATTTACTCAAATAATATTTCAATTCAATCATTTATTGTATCATAGTTTGCTGAAATATAGTTTGCATGAATATTTTTTTATTTCTTTTCCAGACTTTACACAATCTCTTTGACAATATGCGTTTAATTTGTATGAATTGTCATCTAAAATTAAAATGTGATAGTAAATTAAAATGTATGTTTTTTTTCTTTTTGAAAAACAAATTAAAAGAAAAATATATTTCAGTTGTTGCTTTATTATCTATTGTATACTGTACAGATTGTTGTACGCTGATTTTTTCGAAGATATACTGTCAACTATTTTGAACGTTAATTGAAGTGAAAATTTAATGATTACTTTTAACAGCTGAAATTCATAAGCAATTGGATTCATGTTTCTAAAATGACATCTTCATTTACGTTCGTCATTGTTATAAATTGCACATTGTCACAGAGAATGCAAAGTTTCTATTAAATGAGGAATGTGAACTACGTTAAAAATAAATGTTTTTTATTAACATATTTGGTTTACTTTTAAATTTGTAAATAATCTATTTTTAGGTAATGTGCGAGTTTTTTAATTGGATTTGCATAACAAATGCGGTGTGTGTGATCAATGCAGAGTTACGTGAAATTGTGCAATGTGTGATTCATGCAATCAACAGTGTATGTAATGGTGGAATTTTTTGTGTTTTCAACGAAAAAAAGCACAAAGAATTGTTATTTGAGTTGGTGAAGTGTTTTTATGGTTGAAAAATTGGTGTGTACATGATGTTTTAAATGAAATATTACATAAGATGGTGCAAAATGTTAAGCACCATGGGCAGAATGGAATAGATGTAAAGAAACTTAAAGTTAAGCGGAAGTCGATGGAGTTGCTAGCTGCCATCTAGCCATCTAGTCAGTCAGCTAGCTAGCTAGCTAGCTAGCTTGCAAGATAGGTAAATGGGTAGGTTAGCAAATCGGATGCGTATTTCGAAAGTGCATATAGTTGTTGATTGACGAGATTGTGTGAATATGACGTGGTTGCAAAGGAGGCTTTTCACTGGCTGCTGGATTTGTCAACAACGATGGTTAGCTGTCATGAATGAGCAAGATTCACATTTGTCAATGCCTTCTCAAACGGGTGGGCAAGCGTTTGGGCGGCTGGTCTTCCAGCAATTTTGCCACTCATTTGCTCCTCCTGGACGTGCTCTTTTCTTGTCTAATATAAGTTCACGTTGATCTAATATTCACTCATCATTGCATCTCTTCATTGCATTGTTTCTTTTGAAAATTTCTCTTTGCCAACAAAGTGAAATTACTTCACAGGAATAAACGTAAGTCAATCAAGCATTTTATAGCTTGCACAACATTAACATTTGCAGGTTCTTTCTCATTGGCAGTCATAACCTCTGTTTCTCTGTTTCTCTCTCTCTCTCTCTTCACTCTCACTCTCACTCTCTCTTTCTCTCTTTCCACCACATTCTTTCTTTTCTTTCTCCTTTTCTATTTATTCTCATTTTGCTAATTTCACTTTCATTCTTCTTGCTTATTAACGATATCAAGCATATATACACTGCTTGCTTGCCTGTTCAAGCATGTTCAGCATCAAGCAGCTCAGTTGGTCATGATATTCCAACTGATAGGAATTTTGGAATTTGACTCGGTCAAAATTTGAACAAAAATAACTTTCTTTGATGCACTTTTCACTATTTCAATTATAAATAATAATAATAATTATTATTATTATGATTGAAGTTTGTTTTTTTTATTTTTATTTTTTAAGAAATTAATATTCTACATGTTGGTTTGTTGGTTTGTTCAGCTTTAATTTGATTTGAATGGATTTGAATCAACTGCAGTGTTATTATTATTATTATTGTTATTGATCATCATTAATTTGGTGCCGGTTAATAAATTTACCAAAAATGCTTCACCGAGAACGACGAACATCATCGAGAAGTTCATCAAGCAGTGGTTTCAGTCGTCGAGAAAGTCTGTTTGATTTACTATTCCTTCTGCGTCGAAGTTCACACAGGCACAAAGCTCAAGTCGAAAATGAGTAAGTTTCATTTTTCCATTTCTATTATTAAAAAGCCAACATTTTCATTTTTATAATTTTTTGTTTGTGGTTATTGTTTTTTTTTTCTAAATTTGCAATGTGGTAGTTTTTCTTCTTCTTCTTCTTTTACGTTGAAGCTTTTTCAATTTTAATATATTTGCAGCATGTTGGAATATTGTTCATAATAAGTTTCTTTTCCTTTTTCATAATTAGCATTAAGAACACGTAAAATGGTAAACACGCTTTTTTCAATATTTGCATATGGTCAGTCTCCTTTTCTGACATCATTCTCTTTTGCTTGTATCAGTCTTATCGATAAATTACACAGACTGTACAATTGAAATTTAACAATTTATTATTATTAATGTTATTCATGTTTTATTGAAGATCAATTTCTAGTATTAAAAAAATTTTAAATTTTACATGAATTAAATTTCTGGTAAAGTGACAAATTTTTTGGCGCATTTATTTTACATATTAATCGAATGAAATTTCAAGAAATGCAATTATATTATGGAATACCTTGAATAGCTGTTTTGATTATTGCTCTCAAATTTCTCGCCATGCAGTGCGTTGTTTCAATTTCATAGTTGTTAAATGCTAGCATCTATTACGCTCAAAGCTGCAAAGGATGTCAAAACATGGGTTAGCTTTACACCGCTGCAGTTTTACAATTTGAAAATTTCTCTTGCAAATTTGAGCAAATCGAACTCGGCATTTATGGAATTTCTGATTGAATCAAATTGATTAAATCCAATGAAGAAAATTTGCATTTTAAATTGCACTTCAATAATGAATGACCATGAGCATTATTCGTCATAGAATTTGCATTTAGCAGTAGTAATTAATTGTTCAATTTTGTTCAAATTCAATAAGTATCTGGACCTGTTTTTTTTCTTACATTATTTTCTGATCGATTTGTGTTGTATAGGAAAGTTTTTGTCACTTTTAAGAAAACAAAAATGGTTTTAAGTTTTTATTTAATAATTTAGCATTATTCCTTTGTAAAGCATTTTTGTATTTTCTCGTTTTGATAACCGATGTATTATTTATACAAAGTAGATTTATGAAAAAAGTGAATAATTTTATATTTGGTGCATCAAGTTTGTATTTTGAATATTTTTGCAAAGCTGTGTTTCCACTTGTAGCGTTTGCACATGAAAATGGAAAAATAATTTTTTCAAATTTGAAAAAAAAACATTTTCATTACAATTTCTGTATACATTTATATTGTCGGTTTAAAGTTTTGCATTTATACTTACACGTTGTGTTTGCAAGTCAGATTTTGAATGCAAATTTTGTTTTTCAAAAATGCAGTACCTTCTGTCAATTTATTTTTGCTTAGTTGAGTTGAGTTATTTCATTTTTATGCAAAAAGCTGAGGATGAAAATTGCAATTCTTTCTTTTTTTTGATTATTAATTTTTATAGTGGAATTTCTTCAAGCCATCACTTTTTTTTATTGAAATAGATAGAATATTTGAAAGGAAAACAGTATTCCATTAGCTAGTCGGTTTTATTGTTGTTGGTTGTTTTAATGTGAATATTTTTGAAATGATTAGCATGTTATGGCAAGCAATAAAGGTAGTTTTAAACAACAACAACAACAACAAGAGTATTTGGAGAATGGGCTTTTATTGAAGACTATAAAGCGGGCGGAAAATTTTTCTTTATCAGATTAAAATTTAACAGAAAATTTTATTGTAAAAATAATACATTGATGGCATTATTGAATAAATTATTATATTTTGTTATGAAAAAATGAATATATATTTGAAAAATAGTAAGGCACGGATAAGTTAAAAAAAAGATTTAAAAGCAAAAAAGACCATTTTATTCACTGAGTAGTATTAGTAATAGTTAAGTTGTTGTTGCTTGTTGTTGGTATTTGCAGTCGTAAAAGAAAAGAAATAAAAGTGATAAGCAATTAAAATTTGGAAATTAGTTAAACAAAATCTTTTTCAGCATGTAAAATGCACATTTGAAGCAGCTTAATGATTTGACATAAAAATCAACAGGTGGAACTTTTAAGCAAATTTAAAATGCATTAGCACTTTACTTTCAATGCACTTGTGTTCACTTGTGTTATCGTTTTTATGCTCTGCTTTGTTTATTTAGCTTTCATTAAAATTTTGATGACTTTGTTCTCGTTCAGCTTTTTATAGCAAGCAGCTTTCTGTTAACTTGGATGTTGATTTTTGATATAAAAGCATTCTTTCTCGAACATTACTTTTTTTTTAATATTGGATTTGAAATTTTCATTTTTTTTTAAATTTAAATCAGCATACTTCATTTATCATAATTTCATGTCAAGACAAAAATAATTTGCTATTGTTGGTATTATTTGTTGTTAAAAGAAAGTTTTCACGGTTTATTTGCATTGAAAAGCGTTAACATTTATGCAAATTATAAGAAAATGTTTGATGTTACATTAGCCTAACTAACGGTGTATTGTATTGTATTGTATTGAAATATTCCATTTGGAAATATCGAATTCAACATCTTCTTCACAACATGTATGACTCTTTGTTTTTGCTAATCAACATTTGCCATTATTACATTTGCGGCAGTTGCTTTGGAAAATGCAATGCATCAGCTGTCAGAACAATTTATATATTAAAACTTTATATTTAATTGAACAAATATATTTTTTTTTCATGGCTTAGATGAATCACATCTACGGTCTCTTTTATGATGCAAACTGAATGAGTGTGGAAAAGAAAGTGTTCCTTTTAGCACTTTTGACATTTTTTGATTGATTTTTCCATTTCAAAATCATATTGTCTGATAATTTATTTCAGCTTCTCATTTATATGATATTAATAATGTAAATTGCATTCATTTTTAATAAATAATCAAATTGAGCTTTTAAATATTCCATATTTTATTCTTTTCTGTTTCAGTTATTTTCATCTGTAATGCAATTTTGTATGAATTGAAGAGAGAAAATTTATAATCACTTGATTCACAGCTTTAATTTTTCCAAAATTTATCATCAATTTGGTACTACATGGCGAGGTAGTTTTATAAAACTTTATTGAAGGAAAATTTCAATCAAAGCATACTTTTCAATCTCTTTAGACGCATTAATCATCAAATTTGCAACAGCAAACGTCATTGATTAGCGTAACTTTGTTTCCTCATTTTTAACTTTAAAAAAATAGAGTAATTAAAGTCCTCAAGAAAACATACATTGAAACTCTGACAAACTGCTTTTATTGAAAAAAGAAATCAATTGTTCAATTTTTAATCATTTGAATTCTCTGTATATTTATTATGTGTATTTTCAATTGTGAAAGCTATTGTAATTAGTTATTTATACATGCAAACCAATATCCACGCACAGTTAGATGCTCTCTTTACTGGATTTTTTCTGATATTTGAAACCTAAATGATTTCTGATATTCTTTACCATAAATTTCTTTTTTAATTTAAAGTAATTATGATGAATTTTTGAAATTTGAAAAAATGGTGCATTCATATTACAGTAACATTTGTACTTGACTATTCATTGGTTATTGGTGTTATTATAATGAATTGTTATCATATTACAAATATTTTAAAGTGAATATGTAGTTTTTTTGTTAATAATAATATTTATATACAAGCGACTATTAAATATATATTAAAATCAACGACTGTTTTAAATATATATATAAATGATTTTTTTCTTTTGAAAAAAGAAATTTAAATTCTACTGTATATCTGAGTAATGCTGATAATTTGTTGATTGAAAGAATTTACATGCGTTCAGGGAAATATTTCTTGTTTGTTGACATTTTCAACATTTTTAAACTTTTGACCAGTGATATTATCTGTGCATGAAGTTGCTGAATCAGACTTGCAGAGGTAGGAAGAGTTGGTGAAACGGCAAATAGCGCATAGGTGAAATATTTAACGGACAGATGGATGCCTGCTTTGTTTTCACTTATATCATTGTGATCGATCGTCTCTGCTTACTGATTTTGTCATCTGCCTCAGTTTTTACCCATGGATTCATGGTCTTTAAAAGTTGACAACTTATTTCAGTCTTGTTGAATTCATTTCACGATGATCGCTCGATTAGCTCATAACACTACAGCTTTAATTTCAGCTTCTATGTTAGCTTCCTTTTTACAACAGCAATACAATTACTATAGAATTTGGTGAGAGAAATTGTATTCTAAAATTTTCTTTTCGTTAGTGTTAATTGCATATAATAACTTTTTATAACCTTTAACGACGAATATACATATATAATAATTGAATATTAATTGATGTTCTGTATTGAACTGTATTGAATTGATGTGAAAGTTTATTATATTATTTTATTTATTAATTTTCTATAAAATGAATTATTTCAGCCAAAATGCCGACATTTTTGAAAATGAATTGGAAGAAGAGGATAAGTCGCATTTGACTAGAGATCAACTGATGGAAAAGATCAGACAAAAGAAAGCTGTAATTGAGAATCTTCGTTGTCAACCATGGCCAATGCAAAGGAAACTTCGTACGTTGAGGTTTGTATTGTATTTTATTATTTGTGAAATTTTTACAAGTTCATTTTGTTAAAGGTTAGCACAAAGATATCTTCAAAGGCAAGAAGCTAGGGTTTCACGAACACACTTACTTCGGGAAAGTGTTCAGCGTGTAAGATTTATTATTATTATTTTGTTAAAACAAACTTTTATTTTGTTTAAATTATTAATAATAATTTAACTTCCTAATTTTTTTTTAGAAGTGGAAAGCTGTGCGTCGATGGTTTCAAAATTTTTCCATCTATCTCATTCCATGGGAAGCAAAAATCAAAAAGATTGAAAGTGAGTAAAATTTCATAAGTAATATTTTTAACACGTCATAGTGTTTTTGAGTGACGCCACCAATTAAAAAAACCCCACCAAGTGTTGATGATTATTTCTGTTTATTTTTCTTGCGGGAACAATCGTGTTTCAGTGAAAAGTTTAAATTTTTATAAAAAAAGGAAGTAAAATGCTTCATTTATCAATCAAATTATCATTTTTTTGAAAATTATAACTTTTTCAATATTGCTCGAATAAAAAATTAAAATTTGAAATTATTTTGTTTCAGGTCATTTTGGGTCTGTTGTTTCGTCGTATTTCATTTTTTTGAGGTGGATATTTGGTTTGAACCTCATCATCAGTTTATTTATGACAATATTTATCTCAGTTCCTGAGGTGAGATGTGAAATATATTTATTGAATTTCAAGAAAATTCATAAATAGATTCTGGATGAAAAATTAAATTTTTAGTGTATAGCGGATGCAGCAGCCGATGAACGTCGGGCTAATATCACAGCCAGTAGGAAGCTGCTCAGCGAAAAAGAATTAGAAACTGCCGATCATTTGCAAACAGTTTGGGATTTTAAAGTGAATTTATATAATTTTCATGTTTACTCTCATTTGTTTCTTTTTTTTTTCTATATAATTGAAATAAATTTTTAGGGATATTTGGCTAGATCACCGTTGTTTTATGGTTATTATAGTAATGAAGAATACATGGAGCAGTTGTTTCACTACAGATTACCATTAGCTTATTTTTTGGTTAATCTGGTTGTATTAGGCTACAGTTTTTTTGCCATACTTCGAAAGTATGAATTTTTGTAATTTGCCGTTTTGATTGATAATTAAAAGAGTTGATAATTAAGAATGGCATCCAACGCACGAACAAGCAAAATGAGCAGTGGCAAAACTGAGCAGTTTGTTTTCGCTTGGAAAGTAACAACTGGTTGGGATTACACAATCGGTAATCCTGAAACTGCAAGCAATGCAATAATGGCTAATGTCACCAAATTTCGGGTGAGTTGATTTCATGAAAATTGCGTATGTAATTAATTTCCAAATCGAAATATTCATACGTCAGTTTTATTTTATATAAAATAAAGGTGTTTGTGATTTTGCGTTATTGTAGCAAATTATTTGTTCATCTCTCATGTCTATTTTTTAGGAATCGATCATGGAATTTAAAGAAAAGACAATCGAAAAATTCAAGTAAATTTTGGCTTTTTGCATTATGATTATTTTATTTATAGCAATTTATTATTCAAATAATAATAATAATTTAATAATCTTATTTATTTTCTAATAACAAAAATTAAATGTTCTTCTTTATTTTGAAAATTTAAATATAAAATGCATTTCATTTGAAAATACTTTTATTTTACAGATGGGTACGATTTTTGCTGAGAATTGTAGCGAATACTGTAATATTGGGCATGATGGCATGCAGTGCATATGCGATTTATACTGTTGTGGAACGTTCAAGAGAAATAGAACATGATCCAATGGCAACAGCATTGCAAAAAATTGAGGTATAAGAATGAGTTTTAATTTTAAATATGAAAATCTTTTTTTTAATAAATAATAATTATTTTCTTGTAGGTTCCAATTGTTGTTTCTTTTATTACACTTGTTTTTCCAAATTTGTTTGAAATTGTCAGCAAATTAGAACGATTTCATCCACGAACAGCACTTCGACTTCAATTAGGAAGGTAAATAAGTGATAATTTGCTTTTGCTTTTGATCATCCGTATATTTTATTTTATTTTATGTTTTTTTTTTGTATTTTAGAATATTAGTTTTGTATTTTTTAAATTTTTACACGTTAATATTTGCCATTTTTACAAAAATGGAATATCTCATCGAAGTTCAGGATAGTCTTCAAGAACTTCAGTTTGGCCTTGCCATTCGGAATGCATCTGAAGTTGGAACGACAACTTATGACAGTTCAACTGCAACAAATGTACGATTGTTGCGTTTGGCTCGTCAAGCTGTAGTTGGGGAAGAAGTGGATGATCTCAATGCTTCAACAATTGCGGCAACTTCTTCACCAATACCATTGTTTCAATTGATTCCTAAAGAATTTTTTACAAATCGATTCATTCCAATAGCAAAAACTATATGGCAACGCCGATTAGTGGAAGCAAAAATGAAAAGTCCATCAAAATTGCCAACGTCTGCCCATTCCGGTAGATTGACCACTACCACACCTGCTGGTCTAACTTGGACCACTGTGCATCCTGAATATGGATTGCTTGGTGTTGACAACATGCACGCATTTCTTGTTAATGGAACACTTTACAAAGATTTGAAAGAGTTGGAGACATTCCTGCGAACAAATAATTTAACATTCCACATAACGTTTGGTTCACAGAAAAGCAACGACTCTCAAATTAGCTCTCCAAGTGGAACGATATTTTTGATTCCTCAGAAATTGACTTCTGAAGAGTTGGAAAGTTTGTGCTGGGAAACGATGATAGGCGAGGTGAATATGCAATTATCAATTCAATTAATTGTACAAAATTGATGAAAAACAAAATCATTTTTCAACATATAGGAAATTGCTAAATTAGTTACTATGGATCTGGTGATGAATATCGCTTCAATTCTTTGTGTTGATTTTTTGCGTGGTCTTTGGGTTCGCTTTTGCACAAATTGGTGGTGTTGGAATTTAGAAACTGTATTTGTAAGTTGATTTATTTTTAATCATCATTTATAATATAAACTGTTGTGCTATCATTCTAGCCAGAGTACGGTGAATTCAAAGTTGCGGAAAATGTATTGCACGTGATCAACAACCAAGGTATGATTTGGCTTGGTATGTTCTTTGCACCTCTTCTACCGGCTATAAACAATGTCAAACTGTGCATTTTGATGTACACACGCGCTTGGGCTGTGATGACTTGCAATATTCCCGCAGCAGAAGTATTCAGAGCTTCGAAGTCAGTTGCAGTTTTTTGTTTATCTTTTTTTTTCAATTTTAAAATTATTTCAACTTGAAATTAATTGCATTTTGTTTTTTTAGATCAAGCAATTTCTACTTTTTACTCTTGTTATTAATTATGTTTCTGTGCACTTTGCCGGTTGGTTATGTCATAGCTTCCAAAGAACCGTCCTCTACATGTGGACCATTTGCGTATATGAGAAGATGAATTTTATTTTTAACTTAATTGGTAAATAATTGACAATAATTTCAGGGGGAAAAGTCATTTTTATTCCATACTGACTGAACAGCTGAAAAAATTATTGCCAGCTGAAGTGTATTCGAAAATGAATTTTCTCTCCTCACCAGGCATTGTCATTCCAGTATTAATTTTGTTCATGTGAGTATTATTCAATTTAACTTATTATTGTCAGTATTACTTTTGAGATTTGAACTTTATATATTTTTGCATAAATAAGGTAATTCATATTTGTTGTAATATAGTGAAGTGATATAATTGTGATTTTTATTTCAAACGAAAAATATGTGTGTAACATTGTTATGATTGTTAATTTTTTTTTTATAGCACAGCAATAATGAGTATGAATGATATGACATGATATTGTTAGTATTAAAGGTTAGGCAGAGTAGAGTTAGTTGTAAATTGGTGACCGAAGAGATAATTTTATTTACACGCACGTTATTTTATCATTTTTAAAAGCCAACACTTTTAGATTAGTTATATATTTTTTGATATCGCTTGTTCGTGGTTTGAAAGAAGCGAATGACGATTTGAACAAACAGTTGTTTCAAGAGCGTACAGAAGAAAAGCGAAAAATTTTCAAAATGGCCGGAAATGTTTTTGGTGAGATTTGCATTTGATTGTATGAACGTTTCAAATTTTCAAAAGACAGTCTTTGAACAGACAGAAAAAAGGCAAAAGATGCGGGTGAACACGGACATCTGGACCATGCTGATCGAATGCTAGCGGCTCCTCTTCTGGCGAAAGAAAGTCGCAAAGAGTCGCTGAAGCGATTCTTTTCCACCGGATCTCCGGATACTGCTCAAGATAAAGATCATATTTGTGGCAATCAATTGGCCAGGGCGAAGACATCGTTCGGAAGCTCGTGGCTAAATCCTTACAAGCACAGACAGCGGGACAGTGCTCAGTCTGTTTACATGCCTTCGTTGAACAGTTTGCCTGAGGAAAGTGAACAAGAAGATTCTGGTTCAACATTAATTGGACGGTCAAAGTCGGATTCACATTTGAAAGTGAAAATAAACTTCATATATATATATATATTGCTTAATTGAAAAAGTAGTTGTAGGTTTTTCATTTTTTACTGTTTAGAAACCGATTTTGGGAAGAAACCGATTCAATCAACACAAGCAAGCTCAATCGAACTCCAGTATGGAACAGTTGTCCGACGAGGAGAATAAAAATAATAAAAAACAATTGTAAAAATGATAATTATTCCTAATTGTTTTATTTTTTACGTTGAGAATTTAGGGACAATACTGAGAGTGTATTTTTTGGAAAAGGAGGTGAACCGTTGACATCGCAAAGATACATACGGAAACCGTCAGTTAAGAAGAAGTTTTCTCGATCTAAAGCTACAAAAGAAAACGTAATAGAAATGGACAAGATTGAAGAAAAGCCAGTTGGTCACCGAAGACAAGGACAAAATGCTGCGCATTCCAACGAGCCAGAATTAGAAGGACTGCTGCAGCAGAATAGTGAACCTGCTGCTGTTGCACAGCCAACGACGATGTTGCTGAAGGTGACACCGCATGATGCGGCCGGCGGTCGCAGAGTTAGCAGTAATGAAACTTTGTCCAGCTTTGGTCCAACGACAACATCCGAAAGTGAAGACGTGTCCTCTTCTTCGTGGACAATGACAGACAATCCTGCAGAAAACAGAGAAACTCCATCCGCAACTCCTGCCTTGAAACCATTGTCCGTTGTTGGGAATTCCAATGCGCCGACTTCGGAGTTTAAGCTCAAACCAATTCTCAAGCATCCGGATTCAAATCAGAAGCCACTGACGCATCGCAAGGGTCCTAGGCTTATAATTTCAATTTCACCCAGCACATCCGCACCTTCGGAAGTCTCACCTTGTAGTTCCAATGTTACCACCAAGAGGTATATAATACGTCAACGGCCAGGACCGCAGAAAATTGAATCTGAGAGTAGCGTTGATGTCGAAGAAGATTCACTTGATTGCAAAACTGAAAACGTTGGCAAAGCTAAGCAATCCTCCAAGGATAAACCTGGTGAAAGCAGCAGCAGCAGCAGTAGCAGCTCAGCAGATTCAGTGACCATTGTTGATGAAACTGCGAGCGCTTTGTCTACAAGTGAAAAAATGCCTAGACCAAAAGAAGTCGATGAGAAAGCGCAGAACTTTGTTGTTGTGCAATTTTCTCAATCACCAAAGACAAGCTCGGATGAAGCTCCTTCTCGCCCAGCGCGTAGGCCACGTCGTGTACATGATCCCAAGGTCTAGGGGCTTGTTCTTTGTTATGAAATTTTTTGCATATTTTGAACGTTGCTATATGTTTCTTTCTTCTCTTAATAAAATGTTACTTTCATCCTTATCTTCACAGTTTCAAGAACTCGGTTCAGCATGGATTTGTCCATTTGAGCTGCTTTTATTATTTTTATACACTACGATATTTATTTACATCAATTTTTATCTCGTTGCAAATCATTTGAACAACTAATACGTGAACTGTAATAGGCTAATATTTGCCGTGGGACTTTCATTGCGCACTCGAACAAAGTTGAATAATGCTAAATTTATGCACTATCTATTTTGCAAATCAGGGTCATCTGAAAATCTGTGACTGATCTGTGATGATTCTTCACTTCACAAGCAACATTTCACCTGATTTCAATCGCTTCACTCTGATATCAATTGAATTTATTTTTTTGACTCAACTCAAACCGGCCATGCTATTTAATTTCTTTTTCTTTACTTTTAACTCGCTAATTTTTAACTAGTATTATTTGAAGTTTCAACTGTTTACCGGATATTTTTTTTTATTTCTGTCTTAAAGTTTGAATACATTCATATTAAATAACTCCAAGCGTATAAATATAATTGAAAATTTAAATATTTGTTAATGTTGGAAATTATGAATTTAAAAATTAAAAAAAAGATTATTATTTTTAATTAAATAGAGTGGCTGATAAGAAATAAATAGCAACATGAAGGTGCAGATGAAAAGCAAATGAAGCAAACAAGTATGAAAAGACTGGCTAGCACGACATCAAGCACTGTGATCTCAGCATCAGCAGCGCAACAGAGAGAGAGAGAACAGACAGAAAATGAATGATGAACCAGAAAGTGCTTGGAAGGCGGAGCCAAAAATAAAATTGACCAATCAGATTGTGTATACTCTCAGCGGTGTTAAGCTTGCAGCACAGGCACATTATTTCTTAGAAAGCAAGCGCATAACTGAAAATTAGTAAAAATTATTGCATTTTAGTATTACTGAAATGCAATTATCTCATAAATGAATAGTAATTAGGTGCAACGTTTACGTAGCACAATGCACACTGCAATCAAGAAAAAGCCATCGATTGAATTGTTGTGATAAAAGCATTAATAAAGAAAAATTATTGTTTTTATAATTTTAAAAATAAAATTATTTTTTTAAATAAATTCAGCTGTTTTAATTTCATTAAAAATGATCATTTAAATTTTTAAATTAGTACCTGCAAATTATTATACTGTAATGCGTGTAGCGTAAGTTGTTTTGTTATGTGCGAAAGATCTGCCCCGTTCGCTTATGTTGGAAGATTTTGATTTCTTTTATTTGTAGTGTAATATTTTACATTTTGAAAATATGAACTGAAGATTATCCTGTAGCTGAATATTTTTACTCTTTTTCTGGCTGTGGGAGAATGGGTAAGTTGCTTTCGAAAATATTTGGTCACAAAGAAATGCGAGCTTTGATGCTAGGCTTGGATGCGGCAGGAAAAACAAGTAAGATTTCGTTTTTGTTCAGTACAGCAATCTTGATTGTTTTGGTTTTAGCGATACTTTACAAACTTAAACTTGGACAATCGGTTACCACTATTCCTACAGTTGGCTTCAACGTCGAAACAGTCACTTATAAGAATGTCAAATTCAACGTTTGGGTTAGCTTGTTTGAAAGTGAGTTTGAATTTGATTTTGAATGATGAAATGCTATTTTGAAGGACGTTGGCGGTCAAGATAAGATTCGTCCACTGTGGAGACATTATTATACAGGCACTCAGGCGTTGATTTTTGTCGTTGACTGCGCGGATCGAGATCGAATCGACGAAGCTCGCCAGGAATTGCACCGAATCATCAACGACCGTGAAATGCGTGAAGCAGTTATTCTAGTATTTGCAAATAAACAAGATATTGTTGAAGGTTTGTGTGATGGTTTTTTTTGCAATTTTTCTTGTCACGCATTGCGTTGGTGTCAAATTTTTAGTGTTTATTGACTAATTTCCAAAGCAGAGCGTGATTTACACGTGTTTAAAAATCGATTGCTTGTCATGGTTTTAACGTTTCAATGCTTGCTTTTTCAGCAATGAAGCCTCACGAAGTGCAAGAAAAACTCGGTTTAACTCGCCTGCGTGACAGAAATTGGTACGTACAACCTTGTTGCGCAGCTTCTGGCGACGGTTTGCACGAAGGTTTGATGTGGCTGACATCCAATTGCAAATCATAGCAAAAGTGTCGTGTATTTTTTACACGTTTTTTTGTCGCCGAATCACTTACCTCATTTGGAAAAGAAAAAAAAGTTGTTTCTTTTTTTTTTAAAATTATTATATTGTCTTGAAATGGAAATTTTTATTATGTAAATTCTCATTGCTGAACGCACGTACGTGTTGTAAGTTTCAACATGGCTTAGTGTTCTTTGTTGGGTTTGTAGGAATTTTCAATTTGCCAGAAAACGCTGCTTTGTAGCATGCGTTACTGAAGGCACTTTTCAGCATTCGTTCAGCTCTCTCTCCCTCTCTTTCTCTCTCTGCCGTTGATATATAGATTCATTTTTATTGTTATTCATTTTTCTTTGTCCCCTAAATCTACGTAAAGAGCGAGCTTTTTGTCTTGATTTTATCTAGACCATAATTGTGCAAGAATTTTGGTCGTACTTTTAATTTCATCGGTGCCGTTATGCGTGTTCACTTTGTCGCGTTGGTTTCTCTTTTTTTTGTACCTGAACACTGTTAGATACACTCGCGCCATTAGCTGAACACGGTTGCCTGAACGGTTTGTGACAAACTGTCAAACTAGTCTTCATTGTGAATCTGTTATTTTACCCAAGTTCTTTGAAAATTGTAATGAAAAGATGCGATTTTATTGTGTTTAATAAATTCCAATACAAAATTGGATGGATCTTATTTCATTTTGTCGATAATGTTTCTATCAGACGTGTTTTCGTTTTTCTCAGTTTACTTATTACTCTGGGATATTTTGTTTCATTGCTATTTATTATTTTTTTGATTTCGTTTTGCTATTCACATTACAGTTTTATATTATGCTTCGATCTGCTGCTCCGTCTCGTCGTAAGCAGCGGTTGACCAGCGTTGTAGACAACAAGCCTGGCGAGGATTACAGTTGCTGTTGCTCAAGTGATGCTCAAGACAGCAGCCAAGAGCACAAGAATTGTTCGAAGCATTTCAACGTGCTTGTGTCGAAGTTGTCGAATCGCAAACGAAAATTCTGGGAAAACGACGGCATCCTGTGCTTGCAGCCAACTGGCACTGTGCTGCGTGTTGAAGGCGAACGCCAGTTGATTAGCCGCAAGACGCTCAGCATGGATGTGACCGTTGGTCACGAGTTGGTCATTTCTGGGTTGCTTGTGATGCTTGTTGACGAGGTGAGTGTGGAAAATGAAAAACCACAAGCAAGCGTCACAGAGCAACGACCAGTTGCGGTTCCTCGACCATCGTGCTGTTCAGAGTTGTTGAAGAGAAAAGGAAGTGTGCTTCGGTCGACGGAGGAGACTTGCTTTGTTTTGCCGTCGTTTACTTTGCCCGACGGTAGGCAATGCGGGGAAGTGCCTGTGGATAGCAGTTTGGCGAAGAATTTGCGTCCACATCAAAAGGAAGGTATACTATTTTTGTACAAATGCATCATTGGATATCATTCGACAGACAGGTATGGTGCAATTTTGGGTAAGAAGCAGTGATTTGATTTTTCTCAATTGAAAAGAATTTCTTTGTTTTTTCAAACTTTTGTAGCCGATGAGATGGGTCTTGGCAAGTCGTTGCAGTGTATTGCATTGGTGTCGACATTGATGAAACGTGGACCATTTGACGGGCGTGCTCTTCTTAGACGAATTTTGTTACTAGCACCTTGTAGTTTGTTGGACAATTGGAAAAAAGAGTTCGACAAGTGGCTCAAATTGCATTGTTTGAGTATTGTTTTGGTCCGGGACGGTAAAGACGTGGACAGAGCTTGTTCGATGAACCACGCCTCACTACGTTCTGTTACCATTGTCAGTTATGAAACATTCGCACGTCATGCTAGCCGGCTCCAAGGCTCTGGTCAGAGTAGTAGATTCGATATGCTCATCTGCGACGAAGCACACCGACTTAAAAATCCCACGGTCAGAGCGAGCTATTTGATTCGTCAATTTCCGGTTCAACGTCGTCTATTGTTGACCGGCACGCCCGTGCAAAACAATCTTCAAGAATTGTACGTGCTTTGTGATTTGGCTAATCCAGGTCTGCTCGGCGAAGCGGCTCAATTCAGGGCAAGTTTTGAAAAGCCGATTTTAGCATCGATGAGTGCCCAAGCGGATGAAGATGATCAAATTTATGGACGATGGAAAGGAGATGAATTGCGTCAGATGGTTGCGACATTTCTGTTGCGACGCACACAGCAAATTATGCGCAATTATTTGCCAAGCAAAGTGGAATATGCAGTCTTTTGCAAGCCGTCGACTTTGCAGAGCAAATTATTCGAAACTGTGGCTGAGGAGGCCAGACTGGCATTGGATCAAGGTACTGCTTCTGGTTCGGAATTTTGTTTGACATTTCTGGACTACATGCGCAAAATATGCGCACATCCTGCTGTATTGTACAATTGTTTGCAACAAGCAGTCGAAAAACCAAACTGTACACTGCTCTCTTGCTATCCTGCTTGTTTTACCAACGTTGGTGTACGAGTGGGTGACAGTGGCAAATTGATTGTGCTTGCTCAGCTGTTGGAACTGGTGCGCAGACAATATCCGGACGAGAAGGTTGTGGTGGCGTCTAATTTTACTGAATCTTTGAACATTATCGAAAGTTATTGCAATGGAATTGGATTTTCTTCTTTTCGACTGGATGGCAGTACGGATGTTTCGTCGAGGCAGAGGATGGTCGATCGTTTCAACACTACCACTGATGACACGTTTCTGTTTTTGCTCAGCACCAAAGCAGGTAATAATTATTCAGTAAAGTGACATTTTCAAGCGTTTTAAAATTCAGTATGCGTATTTTTAGCTTTGCATGATTTTTCATCGAAATTTTATTATATGCACAAATTGAAATTGATTGTAAAAATCAGTGTTAGTTTGCTTAGCGTTAGTTAGAAGTTAACGATGAAAGATGAGAAAATAAAGGCCTAAAACAGTAACTTCATTTTGTCCGAATATGAAATTGAAAGTGACCTCTTCTTTCTTTTGACCATCATTCACTGATTAATTTTATGCAAATCATTTACAAGTATTTATATCAGTTGACAATTGATTATGAATTAATATTTCGTGAATATTGTTCTTATTTATCTGAAAGTTGAACGAACATTCAGGAGGAATGGGTTTAAATTTGATTGCTGCTAATCGACTTGTACTCTACGATTGTGACTGGAATCCTGCATACGACAGACAAGCAATGGCACGCATTTGGCGTGACGGCCAACGACGTGCTTGCCATATTTACAGACTGTTGACAACGGTGAGATGACAAATTTGACATTACTAATTTTTTAATGTTTGATTTGATTTGATTTAATTTTCAAGGGATCCATTGAAGAGAACATCTTTCAACGACAAATAAGAAAAGACGATATTGGTTTGGTTGTGGATGGGAACACCGAAATGAAGACCAAGCTGAAATTCTCAATTGACGAACTGAAACACTTGCTTGTTTATCAGGCGAACACCGCATGCGCGACTCATGACGCCATGCAGTGCAACTGTTCAGGGCAGAAGGTGTGGCAGCAGGTCGATTCAGAAGAAAATGCAAATTCTGAATCGTGTTCTGATCAATCTTCCACTTCAGATGTGGTATTATATTTTTATTATTCTCTTACTGCACACCAACTGTTTGCTGTATGGACAAAGAAATTTTTTAGAAAACCGTCGCTAGTATGAAACCACTTTATCAGTGGAGTCATTTGGCAGGCTGTTTCATTGAGCAGAAATTGGATCCGGCGAGCTGTTTGCGTTTCTTTAATAATACGGTCAGTTTTGTATTTGCCAACGCCGAAAACAATGGCACAATGACGAGCAGCTAATAAATAAATTGCGCTATTCTCATTTTTAATATTTTGTTCAAATCAGAATGTTCAAAAACGGCAAGTGATTGATTGCAAAATTGAATTTCAATGCAATGAATTGATTCATTATTATTATTATTAGTCATTCGTTTCCTTCAAAAATTATTACCCTAATATTTGAAAAACAACTGAAAACTGACCACCTGCTGAACAAGAAAACTTATCCAACGCAATCCAATTCTTGCCACTGACATCTAGAGTTTTTCACTAGATTGATAAGAGTGCATCACGTATCTGGCCACCAGTGCGGCCACGGGACTTCCCCACGGTGTACCTGGAAATGGACCATTTCCTGAGGCCATGTCAATGTGAGTGTATTTGATTGGCTGATCGCTGTCGGCTCCATGCTAGAAATGGAAATTTCAAGTTGCTTCATTTGAATTCAAGAGAACAACACAAAATCATTACAATATATATAAGTATGTGTTTTTTGTTGTTATTGTTTTATTTTTTTTTATACCTTATCCAATCCAGAGCCTTCGATCAGAAATGCAGCCGGTACAGTATGTCCTCTGGGCGTTCTGACGCTTGGCTCAGTGTTGCTTTGCTTCATATCTTCATACTCTGAATCACCTCTGTTTGCTTCGAAATCCTGCAATAAAGCAATACTGTATTTAGTTATTTTTCTTTTTTTTAGTGCATTGAGCAATTTTTCTACCTCACGACGCAGGCGTGAAATTTCAAACATATCAGCCACTGCTTTTCCGGCATCTTGTAACTTTTTGTCTTCTCGTGCCATTTCAGCTGGTTTATTGCAAACGGCAATCTGAAGTTGAAGCGTAAATTTATTCTTCTCATGCATGCTTGCAAAGACAGATGCTATATGATCAATTTACATTGTAACCATATCCGACTGTCAGTCCAGCGTGACCGGTCAACGTGGCTATGGTGTAAATATGTGGATTCACTTCACCGATAGCTAGTTCTTTCATCTCGCACAACGGATCCAGCATGATCATTCGACCTTCGGCGTCAGTGTTGATTATCCGTATCCGTTTTCCTGACCGACTGGTCAAAATTTCGTCGCAGGAGAAGCTTTCTGGTCCGACACTGTTTCGAACGAAAACTGCACTTCCGATGGCTTTCAGCCCTTTCGGTTGCAATTGTTCAAGCGCCTAGAAACAACTATCACAACTTACAGAGAGCAGTAAGTCTTGTTTTTTTCTCTTATATTGCAAGGTAGAAACGGGAGCTTGGAAATACTTGGAAAAATCCAATGACTGCAGCTGCACCGCATTTGTCTCGTGACATGCCATTCATAGCAGATCCAATCTTGATATTCAATCCACCAGTGTCCAGTGTGACTCCCTGAAAAGTTTGCGCGTAAGTTTTCAAATGGATTTTCTTTTGTTTTTCGCTTTCACTTTTCCAACAAGCAATACAGTCTCTTCAATCGGACCTTGTCCAACATATTGAAGTTTGACAATTTTGGCTTGATGTCTTGGAATTTCTGCAAACGATTTATCTGATGAATTGAAATTCACTAATTAATCCAATCAATCAATACTGTCCGCTGCACGATTAACAGCTTGCATTAGAGGATATTCAGTGCCGAGCTCAACGGTGACGTGTACATGTGAATTTTGGAAAAGTTTCGTCGTGTATTCAGCTGCATTCAACGGACACATTCGTTCCGGATCTGAGCCTCCTATATCTCTGGCAACAGTTCTGTAAAAGCAAAATTGCAAACAAAAAAAAGAAGAGCAAAGAAAAATATTTATAACAAGTAAAAAAGCATCATTTCAACTTCACCGTCCGCATTCAATGGCAGTTGCCATTTTGATCATTTCCACGTTTTTCTTACTCACGCTTGCATCTGCTGAGCACCATATACCGAGTTGTTTCACTTTATGCTTGTTGTTTGTTGTATTCAATTCGCGCAATTCCAATGGCTTGAAAATAAAATTTGCAAATGCACAAATCTGATTACAAGTGAGAATTGTTTACCTTGTACAGAGACTGCAGTGCAGCCAAAGTGGTCACCAATTCAGCTGTTGGGTAATTTGGATGTGGACAGCAGATCAACAGGATGCTCTCCACTCCAGCTGCCAGTGCTCTGCAAAGTGTAAAGAAGATTTTCGCATCAACTAGCTTTGTTGCGTTGTTTGTTGTTTTACTTTTTCATTCCTGCTTCGATTGCGTCACGAAAGCGTCGCTCATCGTCATAGTCTCTGTTCACCGGACCAACTGCATTCAGAATCTGAAAATCAATTTTTTTTTTGGAAAATAAATTCATCGCATATTCCACTTAATTAATTGTTTTCCACTTGCCAAACGTCCTGATGGAATGTCAGTTTTCGGTATTGGAATGATCGATGTTTGCAATGCTTTCAAAGCACTTTGATCAATCTGCATTTGGAGCATACATAGCGAATGTCAATGTAAAACACCAACAACAAAAAAACAGAATGGAAAATAACGTTGCTTCATTTGCACTACCTGAACAAAAGTATCGATGTATGCTTTGAGAAATTGCAACTCTTTGGGAAGAAATTTCATGTCTGCCACAGTCAGCATGACCGCATCGTAGCTTTTGTCAGCTACATCTTTGCTGATCATCAGTTCAGGCATTGCATTGCTGAGCAGAAGAAAACACCGTTAGTATCATATAATATTTCATGAAAATCATCAATTCAACAATATATTTACGTAAAATGCAAATTATTTTTCGAATCCATCGTCTTCAGTGGTTTCTGTTGAAGCTTTGATTTTTTTTTCTCGTCCTCTACAATGCAACCGAACACTGCTGGAGATATTGCAAAAGCAAAATTGAAACAATGCTATTTTACACGCTAACACCACGCACTGGAGAAAATAAGCAACAATTCAGTGTACACAAAATTGTTCATTGGTGTTTGTTTTGCAACAGAAATCATGTTTGCAGAGAATCTGAATACTGCTCGACATGCAAACTACTAGCACAAAACTGTGTTAACAAAACAAGCTGAAATGAGCTGTTGTTTCATTTTATTGAAGAAAAAACAGAATTTTGACACCTCTGCTCAGCATTCCTTGCATTGCAGCGAAAAACATTATCAAGAAATTCGAACTTGCTAGCACAATCAGTTGATCAATAATTGAACTTTTCAATTGCCACGATTGACGCGTCATTGCCACTTCAATAAACACCTCTGATAATCGTGACCAATGACACAGACAATAGAATCAATTGCATTTATCATTTTATTTTGTTCGACTCTACAATTAATTGTGGGGCTTCAGATGCCGCCAGCCTGATACTTTAAACAAATAAATCTTGATTAATTTTGATCATAGAAAGGATCATTGATCTCCCGTTGTCATTGTTGCAGGCAACTTCGTATCTATATCTATGCCTGTTATGAATATCGTTATCAATAACTGAAATCGCTTCATTTGTTGTGAATAATTATTAACAAATAATTGATTGCAAAAAATTGATTCATATACCGTCTCTTAATTTTCTCATTTTCATTGAAGCCTATTCTTCATTGTTCTTGTATTGCAAATTGTAAGAAAAAAATGTTTTCATTCCAAACAGTGTTGTCCTGCATTACATCAGAAATTATGCCGAATCTTTCAAATCAGATGACGTTAGTGATCTAGTAATTACTAATCTTCAGCGTTAATATATTAATTGATATAGAAACATTGAAATGAGACTAAGGAAGTTTTAGTTTAGCGAAATGAAATTGCATATTAATAATACTTTTCCAATAATGATATGTCACAGGTAAATGTAGCGTATATGATGGAAAATTTTTACGCTGTTGCAACTTGCATCTGACCTGCGGTTAAGTATTTTGCTGTTGGCATAGTTTACTTTGTACTACTTTACTAATTTCCAATTTCATGATCAGTTGCTCAATGTATCGTCATGACAGCACGTGCTGAACTTCAATTCTCTCTTTTAGTTATCATCGACGGTTGAAAGGTACGCTATAGTATGTTATTCGCGATATCTATCTAGCATGCTTTCTTCTCATAACTTTGGAAAAAAATTCTCTCCTTTCATTTGCATAAATTTATTAACATGATACCTGGAATTCAATAATTGCTTTCTCTTTTTATTATATATCGTTAGAAACAACTTGATTTTAGATATTCCAAGCATGTAATCTATTGAAGGAAACAAACAGTTCAGTATAAAATTTTTGTATAGTCACGTTAGAAAGAAAAGTCACTTTTTAAATTTAGATGATAATGTTCAATTAATACTAAAAATGTGTTATCAAAAAGAACAGAATCGTATGAAGAACAGGCTAACGGTGTGCGTCAACCGTATGGCATTTTCAACGATCGAGGCTAACGGACACATTCATGAAAGATATGTTATTTTTTTATTATATTTTCATTTGTTGAAAGCAAATTAAGAAGTCAATAAAGAAATAAAAACAGAAGATAAACTTCAACGAAGAGAAGGCATCTACTTTGATAAATTGCTTTTGTTTTTGAGTATCTTGGTAATTGGTTAAAATAGAACTGAGAATAGATACCGAATCCATAATTCATTGACATTTACCGTGTTTATGTAATTTGAAATTTCACTTCCAAATTATTGAACGATTTGTCAGTAATTCTTTTAAGATGCACTACAATTGCTTTTGCCTATTCTAAGTTCATGCAAAATGCATAAATATTTCAGATTGCAGGGCATTTGATTTTAATTTTTTCATCGACTGGACATTTTTTTTAGAAAAGAGGAAGTTCAGCGTTGAATTTCAGCCCAGTTATTAAGCTAAGCCAAATAACGCTGCGTGAGGGTTATTTTTCGAATATGCAAATACTTTTTTCTTGAAATGCTGATGTTATCAGTAACAGAGCGCTTGTTTGCTACACTGACGTGGCTAACAGTAGAGCTAGATAACTTACAAAGATAACCTTTGGCTCTGTTGAACTTATGAGTGAAAATCTCGAAAAGTTGGAATGAATGCCAAACAGGCTCGCCTTAATTTGTCATAAATCATTAAATTATATTATTTTAACCATTTGGAATTAATTTTTATGACAAAATACAGTATTTAAAGCTCATATGGAAAGGGCCATTTCATTCGAGTGAACTAATCGAAAACAAAAGCAAATAGCGACATTCTTGGCATCATTGAGAAGCTTACTGAATAATTAAGATCGTCAAGAATATAGTATTCAATGAAGTGATTGTTTTTAAGGCAGTCAAAGTTATCCAAGCATACGTTAGACACTCAGGTATTAATGTACATTAACAGTCATAGCTTTAGAACTTTGTTTTTACTTATCGATAAAATGAAATAACCTAATGATAAACCAATAAATTGAAGATTCTATGCATATTTCAAATCCTGGTGAGACAATGTATAACATGCTAATCGAAATGGACGGAAAATGAAGGAAAAATAAGTTGACTAAATCAAAGAAATATTGCGCAACATTGCAAGATTTCAACGAATACTTCACTGAAATGTCGAAAATGTTTCCCTTACAAAAATGCAAGCATCCTGTTTACGTTTTAAGAGAGTATCAGCATGGCTGCTTTCGTGTGTATTAAGATAGGTATTGTGACAACTTTATAAACCATTTATTCCACAGGTACGGGATAGTTTGCGATGAAACTTTTGCAGACTTTTCTAATCTATCACTGTTTATCGATTTATAGCAAAAGAAGCGAAGAATTTGAAAAAGAAGTTTTCACCGAAAACGCGAAAAGAGCAAAGGCTATAGCCCTGAAATTTAGAAATTATCCAAAATCATATTTTTCCCAAAAATGACTGGAATAGATCAGAAAAAATCAGAGAATTACAACGAACCTGGTCTCACGTTGCATGAAAGCGTATTTGTCGAGATATTGCTGAAAACGTTGAATCTTGATGCGATTTTAGTGGGAATAACAGAGGGCGAAATAAAACATGGTAGTTGAATAACAAGGCATATATATGCATTTCATTAACTTTTACATGGAAATTTTCAATAATGTCTCCAAGCCAAAGTTGCTAATTCTAAATACGTTTGTACCTGAGATTCGTTTTTGTACTACATAAATATTAAAATTTAAAACTTTATTTACGCAATTTCATTGATTACATGCGATATAAAAATAAGAATGATTAAAAATGAAGACATTGGACTAGAGTTTTTATGCAATATCGCATTATTTACTTCTATAAATGACACCTTTCCTAAAACGAAATTAAGTCAAATATCTCAATAAATCAGCGATTTCGCTTAATTCAGAATTCGTGAGCATAACTGTACAGCAGTGCTGTTTCCAAACATGAAGAAAGAATTCAATAATGCATTGCAATTTCCTAGAGGCACGCCTTTCGTTATGCTGAGCTTATAAGTAAATATCTCGAAAGATTACAATAAGTACCAAGCATGAGCGCATTAATTTGTCATAAAGTGTTAATTTATTTTATTATAACCATTTGGAATTAATTATTATGACAAAATACAGCATACGAAGCTCATTTGGGAAGCGTCATTTCATTATACTAAACTAATCGAAAACAAAAGTAAAGTGCCATATTCTTGGCATCATTCAGAAGCAAAATTGATAATAAAGATCATGAGCAGCATAATATTACATGAAAATACCGTTTTTTGAAAACCTGAACATATCCAAGGCATACGTTATGATACTCAGGTATTAATGAATGTTACCAGTCATCGTGTTATAAATTTGTTTATATTGATCGTTAAAATTAAATGCGAAAGTAATGAATTCAAGATTTTATACACATATCGAACCGTGGTGAGGCAACATTTATCATTTTAATCGAAATGAAGGAAAATTGAGTTGCCCAAAACAACGAAATATTGCACAATGCTTCATAATTTCAACGAATACTTCACTAAAATGTCGAGAATGTTCCCATTACTAAAATGCAAGCATCCTGGTTCCGTTTCAAGAGAGCTTCAGATGGGCTGCTTTCTTGCGCATTAAGATAGGCACTGTGACAGCTTTAGAGGCCATTTATTCCACAAATACGGCGTAGTTTGCAATGAAACTTTTGCAGAACTTTCTAATCTACGGTGAATACGATTCTTGTTCTTTAAGTTGTTCTTGCATGTCAAGTAATAAAATTAACAGAGCACACATTGAAAAACAAATCGCTACAAAATAAAAAATTAAATGATTCCAGTTAAAAGATGAAATTTTTATAAAAACATAAATGGTAAAATGAAATCTAATACACAGATTTAATAACCAAAAATGAAATGACCAATTAAAAGAAGATCTTCAGAAATTTCTAATCACCTAAAACCGATTTGTAGCGCTCCATTATGCAAATAACGATCGCCATAACGGTGCCTTATCATCAGTAATTGGGGCATTTGTTTGTTTGACTTACGTGGCAAGTGGTAGCGTCGTAAAATGTTCTCTGAATTTACTATGGCGTTAAATAGTGGCCATTTATAATTCATGAACAGTAATTCGTTTTTGTAAGTGTGTTTTAATTATCTTTGAAATTTTTGTATACTTATTTTGTAAATGTTACCTTTAAATTAAAAAGCAGTTAATTATCATATTTCAAAATTCAGTTTTCAATTTGGTGTAACTTTTACTAAGTGATGAAATGAAGACATTTTTGATTTAATATCATTTTTGTAGGTATAGAGAGAATGGAGCAAATATAAAATAAAAATGCAGATGACACCGTACAAAAATCCATGGACAGCACGAGGCAGATCAAAAGAAAACAAAAGGCATGTACGATTTCTTGTGCCTACTGATTCTGTAAGGCTGGGATAGAGATGCTTCGAAAGGGTGCTTCAAATTCCTAACTTTAATTAAGTGCTTGATGTAAGATGTAAGATATTTCACTGTAAAATTATATATTTTTGATTTTCGTATAATAAGATTAGGCAAGACTTCGTCTTAAAAAAAAGAATTTCTATCCCACGTAAACTACTTTCAATTTTATGGATCTAAATTCTCATTTTCAATCATTTGAAATTATTCCATTCTAATACATTGCATTCGCTAGATTAGCGGTTCGCTGTGCATGAATTTTCAATGTTCCTAATTTCATGGCGTTACGGTAGAATAATTCACACAAAAATCAGTTTCTAGCGCTACATTATGCAAATAAGGGTCGTTTGAAAATTGCCTTATCATCAGTAACGTTGCACTTGTTTGCTTGACCTACGTGGCAAGCGGTAGCGTTGTGAAACGTTCTATGAGTTTATTTAAGGCGTTCAGTAACTATGGAAGTCCGTTTTCAACTGTTGGAAGTATTTTATTTTTCTCGTTGTGTTAATTTTTTAAGAAACTCTCTATATAATCATTTTGGTAACGTTATTTTTAATTGTTAATACTTTTTCAATTTCAAAATTCTTTGTTCATATTCTCAATTTTCTTATGTGATAAAGCGAGAAAATTTTTGATTTAACATTTAACATTTTTACAGATATGGACAATGAAGAAAAGATAAAGTGAAAACGCGGACGACACGAAGCAGATCGCGGACGACACGAAGCAGATCGAGGACGACACGAAGC